>SNQN01003579.1:16514-37250 GCA_008642245.1 Bassia scoparia | reverse complement strand
AATTATCATGATACCAAGCTTTATTTAATTCCAAAACAAGTCGACGCATACTTCATATATTAACCGTTCATTCCGCCGTGTGATGCGTAAAAAAACATTCTCATTCAACCCACATATTTAAAGTCTTTCGACGAATTGTTACAAAATATAGAGCGGTTATGATAACTCAATATTTATAAATATTTTATAAAAACAATTGTAATGAGTTAGAAACCCAAAAATCATCCTTTTCCTCATACAAGAAAAAACCCACTAATGATCTATACTCAATAATAGTAGCATTTTGTAGATATCACATAAATTAAAAAAATTCTAAGCAAAAAGGCCCTAGAGAAATTGGGCCCTATGCCGTAGCCCTGACACATGCTAACGGGCACGGCTTTGAAATAAAGTATACGAGCACTATAAGTAGAGTTGCATGGACTCTGGCACCACGCACCCCGAGCCGCGATCCGTAATCCTTTACGAAGGATCCTAAATTTTTGGACCCGATCGGGACCGCGACAGGATACGGATCTATGCCCATCGCAAAACACCACGATCCGTTTACCCGTGTTTTTAAAAATAATAAATATATTTCATTTTAATATATATAATATAACTACATAATATATAGTTCATATATAATTATATAGATACTATATATATAATATGGTATATATATATCAATTAAATATTTAAAGTTAAAAAACATACCCACACCATTTATGATCTAGGCCTTACTGACTTACTCACTGCATACAAGATACGGAATAACCACAACTAAAAATTCGTTTAAGTTCTTATAATTACTTAACTAAACTGTTCTTATATCTTGTTTTGACATTACAATTATTAATTATATATTATAATTATATCTCTTATGCAATATTATTATTATTATTATTCATTATATATTATAGATTATTTATTATTATACATATTATTTATTATTAAATAATCATTAATTAAATTATTAAAATTTAATCAAAAGCACCTTGTAGTAGTAACTATTTGTATTGTTGTTGCTAATGATTTACGTTTGATTTGTCTATTTTTAGGATATTTAGTATTTTGCACTTGCTTGTGCCTAATTGCTAAGTATATTTAATTGTAATGGAAATCTTTGTCGATTTTACTTTAGTTCTAAGTTATTGACCCAAAAGAACAATAAATTGGAAGTTGAATTTATTAAATTATTTTTTGGCAAATTCAAATATGTAAAAACTTTCTGCAAGGATCATACGATTCCGTTTTGGATCCGTTTAAATCTCCGTATCAGTAATGTACTCCGATCGATAGTGATTCCTAGAAAAATTTATCCGAACTGAGAATACGCATCGGTATCTGTGATCTCTTCACACTCAAAAACGGGCATCTGGATCTGATCCAGTAGGATCGCTCCAGATCAAACGGATCCATTCATGCCATTCCTAACCTAAAGCACGCGACGATATCGTCATTTTAAAAATTCTAATTAAACTAAATACAATGAGAACAATTAAAACCTATCACACAGAGTGATTATGATTTACAAAATTTTGATGTATTTTTACTTTTTTATTAAATTTAACAAAGATTTAAATCATCTATGTGTGGTGTATAATCAACGAGCTGCTTACTTACTACTAACATACGATAGTATAAAAAATATATATGAGAATTAATGTATGTCGAATAAGAATTTTTTAGCTATTAATACCAGATTTTTTTCAAAGATAAATTATTTAAAATTAACTGATTTCATGAGAATAATATAACGTCCAGTTAAAAAAAGTAAATAAATAAAATTTATTTAAGAATGGAATTTAATAATCATACTAATTAATTAAACTTTTCATTTTCTTATTTATGGGAATAAATTAGTCAATGTAATTAAGTTTTTATTAATTTATATACCTTTTTATATTGTTTAATTAATATAAATTACAAAAATAAAGAGATTTCATATTTTTAAATAAGGACATTTAAGACTTTTACATCATTAAGGGTAATTCAGTCTTTTAAGAGGGGGGACACCATCTTCCTCCCCCCTTCCCTTATATAATAGAGATAACCATTCATGCAAAAAAAAAAAAAAAAAAAAAAAAAAAAAACACATAAGTTTCATTTCAAAAGTGAATTTACCTTTTAGGGCACTCACAAGTCACAATAGTGCAAACCTCTCTTGCCACATCAACCTCACACAAACCCATTCCATAACTAACTCATCACCAACAATAGTTCAAATCTTTTAGGGGTTTGTTAGTGGGACCCAATATAAATTTATTAACAACTTTAACCTAACTTTATTATTTTATTTCCCTTTTTATTTTACACACCATACTCTACCTAAATTCCACTTTACCCATACTGTTAGAGTATATATCCACGACAATAAGAGGTTTGAAAAATCAAATCTTACACCTCACTTACAAATCTCATGACAAACCTCTTATTGTGAGTGCCCTTGAAACTTATATTTTTACTCATTTTTGGTTCCTTATTATTGTTCATTTGTTTGTCTTATAATTTTGTATACTAATCAAACTTAACCGTCACAAATAAATCCACATATGTTTCAATCGAGTATGGATCCTCTCCATTTCTTAGAGGAAATGGTGAGTCCATTTCCTTATCTAGTGGTTGGGAATGAATTAAGGGGAAAAATAAGAGGATTTTACAATTTTTATATTTAAATTAAATGATTTTCAACCACTAGATGAAAGGAAATGGACCCTCCATTTCCTCTAAGAAATGGAGAGGATCCATACTCGTTTCAATCCAAAGAAAATGATAAAAAGGAAATTCTTATGGGCCTAAATTCTTTTTCAAAAAGTGAATGATTAGGATAAAAGAGTTTTTTTTTTTTGACGAGTAGGATAAAAGATCGAATTAAAGACATTCTAGTGTTCTAATTTTTTTGAGTGGGAATTATTTTGCCACAATGTTTTTTTTGGTGCATGTTATTTTGCCACAATGTAGAGGTTCACAAAGCACTTCTCAGGCTATCCACAACCTCTAATATCCTTGGCTCCTTGCTTCAAATTTGTGCACTAAATTGCCCAAAACAAGGTAACATTCACGAATCAAAATGATTATGATAAAGCCCTCTTTGGGGGCCCATGGTTCATTTTGGATCATTATCTAATGCTATCAAAGTGGAAACCTAATTTTCGTCCATCAATTGATATGTTTGATAGAATGTCAGTATGGATTCGTTTTCCGGAATTACCTGTTGAATACTATGATAAAGATGCACTATTCAATCTTGCAAAGAAAGCAGGTGCTCCCCTGCGTATGGATTATGCTACGGATCGAATTACCAGGGCAAGGTATGCTCGNTGCCATCCTTTGTCATTGAGGCTGCAAACAAGGACTTGTCCAATGTTGGTAACACAGCTACCCTTCCTAGATCAAACTCTACTGCAATTGACAATATGCCCACTGCTGCAAGTTCCAGTGGAGGAAATTAGATGTTTGGAGACTCTACTGTTACATCATGAGGAATGTATTCTACCCAATGRTTACTAGTACATGGTCTTTTGTCTGCCAAGCTACCAGAAATAATGGTGGTTGCAGTTTATGTTTTTAGTATGCTTGCTTTTATGTTTGTCAGGTTATGTTTTCATGTTTGGCAATGTTGTAACGTCCATTGGACTAAGATGATGCCGTTGCATCTTATATATAAATAAGTTACTCGTTGTGTGTTAAAAAATTGCCCAAAAAAACTTTTAAAAGAAAATTAAATAAGACAAAAGTTAACGACAACCCTCAACGCGTTAGATAAACTAATTACAAATGAAAATATTAAACGAATCTAAATATTAAGTACATGATTAAGATTTATGCAGAGTACTCCACTATTTTGGGAATCACTATAGTGGTCCGTTAGCGAGATGGATAAAGTCTATTTTTTCTCAGAGTTATTTTTATTTCATTTCAATTCAATTCAGTTCAATTATTATTTTTTTTAAATGTATGTAAAACCTAAATCAAGCCATGGGTAGATTGTATAAAATAGTACAAACAAATTTACACTTCAAATCGTGACTAATTATTTTTAGAAAGATTTCTTCAGAAAATAAATAAGTAAAAAAAAAAAAAAAAATAGATTAAAGATTCCTAGAAAAATAAAAATAAAAAGGATGTGATCTTGTGGATATTGGATAAGCTGTAATTGGATGATTTGTCAAACTTCTAACCTCCAAATAATGCAAGAACAAAACACAGTGAAGTAGTCAGCACATAACTTCTTCCCAACCAAACCCAGAATTTACTAGAAAGGAAGAGCAAAACAGGAGAGATTAATTGAGAAAAATGGAGGTGGGTATGTCACTAAACCCTCTAATTAGACTTCCCATGAAATCAAATTCAAGAGCAGTTGATGAAACAAGTTCAATTGTAAGGCATTCATTTCATTCTACAAGAACAAATTGCCCAAAAATTCAGAAGGAGCACAAACTGCAATTTGTGGTGGAAGCCAAGGGCAAAAGGGGAATGATGGCTCGTCAGTTTCAACGCCCTCCTCCTCCTGCTTTGCCCAAGATTGAAGATGACGGCAATCCTCGTTTTGTTATCTATATTCGTATGGCCAATGTCTGTTCAATCTCTTTCTTTTTTTTATTTTTTTTTTAATTTTTTCATTTTGATGTTAATCTTTTTTTGTCATGCAATTTCATGATTTTGGTTAGTTAAGTTTGTCATACTTGGTGATTTTGTTTAAAAGATGTCAACTTTCYCACTGTCTTTCACTCTTATGCATGGTTGATTGTKTAATTGTTATGCAATTTCATGTTTTTACTTGGTTAAGTTGTCATGTTTGGTGATAATGTGTAAAAAGATATCAACTTTTACAGTTATCCTTTAGTGGGTGTTTGAATTTTATGAGCAACATCAAACAATATTGTTTAATTGTTATGGAATTTCATGTTTTTACAATTTTACCCAGTTAAGTTGTCATGCTTGATGATTTTGTGTAAAAGATATCAACTCTTATTGTCATCCTTATTCCTTAAGTGGGTGTTTCGATTTTATGAGCAACAATGGGTGCTTGAGTTTTTGTGTAAAGACATCAACTTTCTTAGTTATGGTTGTGGTTGTCATGATCATTTCGTTTGTCTATTGAAGCACAGATAATTATGTGCTACTTGAATTCAGGTAGAAGTGTCAAACATGAAATATGTGTCCGAAGCATGATTTTGGTTTAAGATGAAGTGTTCAAGTATCATACTATACCCATGTCCTTGTGTATCGGACACGATTACTTAAGAGCTGGGAAAATATAGTATACATGTGTATAACAAGGATTGAAGATAAATTGATTTTAATATAGGCAGGAATATCAAATAGTTGATTTTAATATAGGCAGGAATATCAAATAGTCCTAACATGAATCTCTGATAAAGTTCACGAGGTTGGACCCTTGAGTCCTCATTTTTTGACGATACTGTCGAACAATTCTTGGTATACTTTTGCAGTTCTGTAGTATGACACCATCAGTTAGGCCTTTATCCATTAATTTAAGCTTCATACAGTGAAAACTTGGTGATCTTGGCAGGTCCATGTGTGCATAATTAGCATAGTAAAATTTTGTACTTGTGTAATAAGCTCTTATAAGGTACTTAAGAGATTGTGTAGATTTTTCAATTAACTTCTTTTGATGGATTGGCATTGGCCCAAAGAAAACCGTGTTGTGATTTGTGAGCTACTAAGCTCTCATCTACTGCCTCCTCACTGTCTTCTTCTTCGTATATCATGCTTGGCAATTTTGGTTTCCTTTGCATCAAATGATCAATGTCATGTATTGGACAGGTTTACCTATGGTACCCACTTAATTTAGTTACTGGTGGCACAACTGCAAAGATCATGGTTGCTGCAAAAGATAATTTCTTGGGCAAATATATCTACAAGGATACGCTTGCTAGAAATCTCGCTGCAGTTGTTTATCGAGTAAGTCCTTTGACTTGCATCATACAATTGCTTTGTTTTCAATGAAGAAAAKTTTCTGCCTTCTCTAGTGGGTCTAGATTAATTTGCATRATTTTTGCTCACTTTGTCTTTGTAGTGTAGACTTTAGCAGTAACATAAGTTACATAACTATGATCATTACCTTATTTTACTTTGTGTATAGGCAAGGTCTAAATCTACACTACCTGACTCATAAGGGTCATCTCCTCTAGAGAGATTGTTGGTTTGATGTGTTTGCCTTTTTCCCCTGCAAGATGATATGAAAAAACTGTCATAATAAGTAGATCAGTCAACAAGAGAATTTTTTGGGAAATTTCCTCAGGTACCCCTGAGGTTTGGTCTAATAGCTCAAGTACCCCTGAGCTTTTGGAATTACCTAGGTACCCCTGAGGTTTGGTCTAATAGCTTAGGTACCCCTGAGCTTTTGGAATTACCTCAGGTACCCCTGATGTCAGGAACTAATAGCTCAAGTAACCTTACCGTTAGTTTTCCATCCATTTGACCGTTAAAGTTAACTAATGACTCTATTAAACACCTAAAATTAACTAAATAAATACTCTGATAATTAAAAATAATTAATTAATCCCCTTCTTCCTCCTCCCTCCTTCACTCCTTCCTGCTTGCTCTTGCCATGGCCATCCTACGCAGCTCTCCACGCGACCCACCACTCCCTCGATCCAGCCACTCCCTCGAAACCGCCGCCCCCTCTCACTTGAACCTAGCAACTCCTTGAAACCGGCCTGYCATCCCCTCGACCTAGCCACCACCACGAACCAGCTCAGGTACCCCCCACCACCACCCACACCCACCACCTGATCTAAGCCACCTCCCAACCCCACGCCTCCAGCCAATCCCACGCCACCAAGGCCACTCGCCAACACAATCCTCGCAAACACAACCCCGCTCGTCACCCTCGAAACCACGTACAGCTATTACAACCCACCACCCTCCTTAAACACCACCACTCTCATTCAAAACCACGACCTTCACAACCAAAGCCCTAGTCGCCACCCTCGTTGCCTAAATCAACTGCCACCTTCACATATTCAAATCAGATTCGAACCCAACTTCATCCGCAACAACAAACTCGCCACCCTCGATTTCCTTTTTAAAAAAATGCAATTTCAACCCGAATTGAAGCTTGTCTTGCGAAATTGATTGCAATTTCGAAATTGATGCAATCTTTTGAGTAAAATTCGTGAATAAATTACGAAGAAGGAAGTGGTGGCTAGGTTTTGGATCAATTTTTTCTGCTCTGGTGGTTGCGGGTGAGGAGAACGAAAAGGAGTTGGCGTTGGCTGTGTCGAGGAGAACGAGAAGGGGTGTGCGTGGCTGGTTCGATGTGTGGTGAGGTAGTGGATGTAAGCAGATGTTGGTGGTTTCGTTGAGTGTGTTTGTGGTGGTCGTATGACTTACGTGGTTCGTGGTGGTAGTTCGTTGAATTTGGCTGGAGGTGGTGGTGGTTTATAGGAGTCATAGACTTACAGTGTGGTGTCTTTAATATTTGTTTTAATAGTTTAGGCAGGTAAAACTAGGATGGGAGATAAGGAACAGGAACGAAAGGCCTAGTGGCATCTGAGCTATAACCTATAACTTGGGTTACCTGAGAGTAATTCCAATAAGCTCGGGTACTGAGCTTTAGAACCAAACCTTAGGGGTACCTGAAGGAAATTTCCCGAATTTTTTTATATGAATTTACTATGTATTTGCTAAGATAAAGTGTAGTAGTGTACTATGAGCGTAAACGCGTAATATATCACGCTTCTTCGATGACGTCTTATCCATAACAAATAATTGGATCTGCATGATGTATTATACTCTAAGTTAAAAGGTCAGCAAGTTAGGATTGCTCAATGAAAGACTGAACGTGCTTCTTTGTTTTCTWCTCATTTTACTAGTAGGAATAACTGCTGGTTTATAATGAGTGTTTCCTGTTTTCTAGCTCTTTGACATCTTCAATTTTTGATATACCTACATTTTATGCATGATTGAAAACTTGTTGCGTAAACCTTCCTTGATTGTGTGCTGGCTTTCTGTCTGCGGGTTGGCGATATGCCAATGTGTCTGGTTTTGATGCACATTCATTCAGAGTTCCAGACAAATGTACCTGATGGTTGGCTCATGCTTGTACAGGATGAGAAAGAGTTGATAAAAATAGCGCAGAAGCAATTCCGTGTCTTGAGGAATGCAACTGAGTTCAGATATGGCTACAAGCTTGTTGTAATGCTTCTGYACCTCTACTTACCTTTATATTTACTTCCATGCTGACTTCATGCCTATATTGAATTCAACTTCTTAGACCTTTGTCTGATCATAGTGGTTAACTGGTTATAAATGCAGGAAAACAATGATGTAAGAGCTGCTCTTACTCCTAAAAATGTGATCGAGGTAACTTTTCTCTATTGTGCTGAAGAATATCCACTTCCATAGTTTGAATAATGAATATAGAATGAGAAGATATATGAGTCGAAGAGCATATTTTTTATGCTTTTTTCTGTAGACCTTGGTTAGTTGGTTATGATTCTCATGTAAGTAAACAAATCGTGTGTAGCACTTTTTATATYYTACCAGAGGATTATGTGAATTCATAACAAGAAAACTAGTAATATCATGTTTTGGAGTTGAGACTGAATTAGTTCAGTTCTGCGTATGATTTGTTARTGTTATCATTGATRAACTTCACTTATTTGTTCAGCTGCCAACTCAAGATCAACTCAAGACAGTGGTTGATAAGGTTATAGATTTCTTCGGAGATGCRAAGGAATCCTTCGGTAAGCTGTCATCACTAAACATGCCGGCCAATGGGGAGCAAGAGCAAACTTCTGCGGAGAAATCCAAGTGAGTACATTAAGTTTTGGAAGGCGAGGCACTTTGTGAATCGGGGAGAAAGGTTGTATTTTGGCCCGTGAAAGATGTCAAGGTTCAACGATTACTACATGCATCGAGGGAGCACAATGTCTTCCATGCGTAGCAAAGGGAACAACATTATACAGTTTTTGGTTCTTGGAGCTTTGTACTTTTTTGCTCGGATCAACTTGTAACTGATCAATGTACTTGTAAAAGCTTACAGAATCGTTGTTACTCCGAATTTTCCTTGTATATGTAGAATTGGTTAATTCTTGTTATTATTGAAGTATTCTTATAGCCTCTTTACCTGCAAATACTATAATACAAGTGGCTGTGAAAGTGAAGGGAAACGAAGGGGAGGCAAGAGATGTTCATTTTTTGGCGGGAAATTTGGTACAAATGGTGATTAGTTTTTAGCTACAGAGTAGTAACAATGTGAAAAATCTATCATACTTTCAGTTGGTAAATTATACACAAGGGTGTATGATGAACATCGTACACAAAGCCTATAATGTAACTTTTTTTTGTATAAAATGTGACTTATTTTTATGCTAGGAAATGAACAAACGTTTTCTTATGATTATAGAATTATATTTTTCATATAAAAAATATTGCAAAATTAATGATCATTTTGTTGTGCAGTATTAATTTTCAAGTGAAAATATTGTCAAGATCTATATTTACACAATATCAATACTTATTCATCTATATTATGCTATTGCTCATCAAAAGTACCATGAGCATCATACGCTAGAGTGTATGATCTATGTGGTCCCACCTCAAGGTATTTACACAAAAAAATTCTCAATCACCAACAAAAAAAAGGAAAAATCAGAATGAAAAAGGTTCTAAATCTTATACACAAATATCTAAAATAATAAGGGAGCATGTACCTTAGTGATTATAGAGACTAGGGATATTTATTGACCGAGTCGATCACGAGTTGGGGGTGCTCGACTTGTGCTCGTTAGATTTTGAGTCGAGACGAGTCAATCACGACAACTCGTTAATGTTTTAACTCTCTTGAAATTTGTATTTTTTTTTTAGAAAATTATTGACTATATATTCAATTCTTTATGTTAATTTTTTTTTATAGTGTATTAATTTAGTTTTATTAATTATCAATGAAATTTTATTGTTTTCAAAGATATAATAATGTAGGAAATTATTGATTTTTCTATAAGATTATCAAGTTTCGAACTGATTCGAACGAACACGAGCTAACTCGAGTTGAGTGTTGACTGAATTTTGACTGAGTCGAACATGAGCTTCTCACGAGGGGCTCAGCACAATAAACACCCATGAAAGAGACAACCTAAACTCCTCAAGTATAATGAAGTTAGTTTACACGGGTAGTCATCTTTGAGTTCTACAGTAAACAAATTCTTCCATACTCTATTAAGGGGCATAAGGGCGACAAATGGGTCATGTTATGTCGAATATTTTTCGTGTCGAAAAATCCCAACCCTAACCCGACTTGATTTTTTTTTGTGTCAGGTTTTTTAGACCTAGTCCGACCTGAATTTTTTTAGGTCGACCTTTTGACCCATTTTTGACTTGATTTTTTTATCTTCGGAAAATAATTCCAAAAATTAGGTGCGATGAACTCGAATACACCTATTGTAACTTGAATTTTTTAAGCTACCAATTGTAATACTTAGTAATACAAAGTACTGTACTTAAGTACATACCATAATAAATAATAAAGTGCCATAAGTTTACAAAATACTTCTGAATTTGAACCACCTCCCTTACTAACGATTTGTCTAATTTTTTGCAATTTTTAAAGATTTTTTGGATTTTTTTTGAAGAAATGGAAGAGAGAGAAAAAAATTGGTTTGAAATCTGAATGAAGGGGAAGAGAGGGAGTGGATAACGGCGGAGAAGAATAAGAGTGGATGGGTAGTTATCGATTTTTTTTAAGCTTTCCTTTATTTTTTATTATTTTTTAAGTTAGACACCTTTTATTTTTCGTGTCAAAATTTTTAACATGAACCTAACCCATTTTTTTAGGTCGTGTTCGTGTCGACCCATTTTTCGTTTTCGTGTCGCTTTTTTCAGGTCGGGTTCGTGTCGTGTCAGTTTTTGCCTCCCTTACACTCTATGGACTATGGGCATGTTCGGAGTGACAATTAAAGTACTTCCTCCGTATAAAAAAACGCAGTTTTTGTCATTTTTAGAAATATCACAATAAACACAACTTTCATTTTATTTCCATTTTTAGCAAATAATTTAGTGTGAAATGGTCTTTACCCTTAGTAAAAAAAACCTTTAAACATAATTAATACTTATGACAAAGTATTAGGTATATCGGATGCACAATAAATTTACTGTGCATCAGATTATAGTGACCCTTTTGGTTAATATAGTAACGTTTTTTTATCAATATAGTGACCGTTATTATTTATCACTATATTGATGTAAAGTGAAAGTAGGTCACTATATTGATATAAAGGATCACTATATGCTTGATGTACAATAAATTTACTGTATTGCTATTCGAAGTCCGCTTTTACTAGAATCGAAGTCCACATTTCATGTGAACTTCCGAATACGCCCTTTGATTCTCCACCTCCCTAACCACCCAACACAACCTTTCTAACACCGACACCAATCGGCAACCACCACCCAAGACATCCTACCACCGGAAACACCACCCAACACCACCCTACCATCAACAAACACCACCCTTAAACTTTTTTTTTATTATTATTTTAACTTTAGAACGACAAAAAAAAAAAAAAAAAAATATTGAGGGTTGGGCGCCTTGGCTGGGCGAGCCAACCATGGCTCCCATGCCTTAAACTTTGTTTTTATGGTGGTGGCGCCTGGGCTTGTGGTGGCAGCCTTGGTTGGGGCGCCCAGCCAAGGCGCCACCCCCAAATTAATTTTTTTTTTTTTKTTTTTGCTWGAGKGGTTGCGCGKGGKGGCTTGGGTKGTTGCGTGGGGTCAAGATGGTGGTTGCATGGTGGCCTGGGTGGTTGCAAGGTGGCTTAGTGGTGGTGGGTATATATTAGGGGCAAGGGTAATACGGGAAGTTCACACGAAACGTGGACTTTGATTCCAGTAAAAACGGACTTCGAATAGTAATCCCCATAAATTTATTGTGCATTGATGCATACAATACCTTCTCAATACTTATTAGGTATGTTTGGATGTAGCTTTTAGAGTTTAGAGGTAGAATTTTGCATAATTTCATAAATAGTAGTGTTTGGTTAACTAGCGTTTTATAGTAGCTTATAGCGTTTGAGGTAGAGTTTTACAAAAGCTACTAATGTTAGCTTTTTTGAGTAACTTTTTTCAAACGCTACAATTTACTCTTTTAATTACCATAATTTTGATAATACATTAATTCAACCGCTATTTATTTTGCCAATCACTGATAGATTATAATCAACTTCAACCGCTACTAGTCGACAGCTACAGTTATCCCTTACAGCTAACATCTACCTCTACCGCTAATTTTACCAAACATATCCATTATATACCTAATCTAATTTTACCAACTCTAAGTTTTAACATTATAGTGCTCCATCAATACCATCATCTTTTTTTTGACGTGCATCATCAACCTCCTGTTCATCACATCAGTTCATTCTCGCCATCGTCGTCGTTGTATCTCCTCCTTCGATTCCTCCGCCGCAGCACCACCTCTTCCACCACCGCCAATACGACATCGCCTTCTCTCTCCTCCACGTCGATACTCCCACCTCCGCGTTCATCCTCGCAATTYAATTTTCAAGGTAACCCTTTAATCTTTCCATCTCTATAGTTCGATTGTTGATGACAYTTTAATCTTGGGTAAATCCTTGTAATGTAGTATTCAYGCTTGCTTTGTTCTGGGGTGGAATCAAAAGGGTGGTTTAATGTGCAAAGTTTCAATCTTTGGGGTTTTATGGCATTTATAATTGATGAATTATTGTTAGAGGAAATGTAATTGTTGTTGTAYTCTACTTGTAAATTGAATTGCTGCCAACTGTAGCATTGGGGTTATTATGAATCAAAGTCRCCCATTGATTTTTGCTGCAATCCCCATTTCATGATCTWTAGAARCCAACTTTCTGGGRAATGTGAACAAAAGGTTTCCACTAGAAGCTGTGAAAAGAAATTTGTTGATKACAGAAGCGTGTATGCTTTTGGATTGGTAATGTTGATGAGCTAATTATTGACTTAATTGGTTGATTGTTGATGTACTGCCAGCCTGCCACTATGGTAATGCATTTTTTGTATGTATATGCTATTGCTAAATTGCAATTGAATATTGGGTAGTTACCTAGGTGTAGTTCATTACGGTTTTGCCTTCATAGGGAACAATGTAGWTGCATGCAAATCAAAGATATAAAGGCGACACCATTGCAACCCAGTCTTAGATTACTTATGTTTCAAAAACAGAATTTCGAGCTATTTCCTTTTCATTTTTCAGATTTAGTCCCACATATTGTTAGATGCCTTATCCTTTTGATTTTCTATCATCCCCATGTTTGAAATTTTGGCCGTTTGTGGGAGGGGCCTGCTGTGCACCTTGTAAACAAGTTAAGTTAGAAATTGGATTGTTAGTAGAAGTTATGCAAATATTCCCTGATTGCTTCAGTTTTATACTCTTTAATTTAGTGTTGCCTTTTCACTTAGTTTGGTAAGAAAGAAATGCAATGGAAGAGAAAAAAGGCGGATCATTTCCCTTAGTTGCCTTAAGGGTTTAGGGAAAGAAGGGGAGGGAGGGCCAAGAGGGATTCCTTTTCTCCATGAGAAACACCGTTTCTCCAAATTTGGAGATACTTGTAGGGMAAATGGAACTATACTTTCTTCTCTCCTTCTCTACCCTCCCTTTCYCTTCATTCACYTCTTCTATTAAGGCACAAGGGGTATGCTTCCGATAACAAAGCGATATTATGGTCCCAGGTCCAAGCTAGCAGTTTTGCTAGTTTTCAGTCCAGTCCAATACATACTATGGTCCCCTAGTTTGTCTTATTTTGCTTAAGGTGTCTTGCCTGGGGTTTCGTGGAGCTGTTGCTATATTTTTTGCATGTCTTGTAATATCAGCAGTAAGAGAGAAACATATTGTAAGAAAGGAGAAACCAAAAACATGGAAGCTGTAATATTGAATGCATGAATGAGGAAATGAAATAAGCAGTAGGTTAAACTTTGTCTTCATCTTCCTTGCTATCCAAACAAAGTGTTAACCTGTCCTCTTGAATTTTTATTTCTTTTTTCATAGGGGGTGGGAGAGGTATTGAATCGTTTGTAGATTTGTTACCAACTGAGCTGAAGTGAGACAATGAGACTACTTGAAGCAGAGCCGGCCCGTGCAATGTGCTCACGGGCGATGGCACAGGCCCAATTTCTCTAGGGCCATTTTTGTTTAGAAATTTCTTTTAATTATGTGAAATTCTAACAAAAATGCTACTATTAATTGAGATAGATCATCAGTGGTTGATATTTGCATAAGGAAGGAATGATTTTGGGTTCGAACCCATACAATTGTTTTTATAAAATATTAAAACAAGAGTTTATCATCAACGCTAGCTCCTATTTTAAAAAAATCCTTTATTTTAACGCTCGTGAGTCATGATAAATGCACAGGCCCCCAACTTATTGAGACGGCCCTGCTTGAAGATATGCAAATGACAGCATTTATTTCTTATCTCAATGTTGCAACAACATGATCTGAATTTTGCTGACCCTTAGAATTAACTTGCATGACAGGCTGGAGTATGATTGGTTTTGAACCTCCACTAAATTTTACGACGAAAGAGGGATTCATTACTGGAAACAACAAAATTATAATTGATTAGGGTCATTTCTATGCAAATTATGACGATCAAGTGCCACTCAGTATTCCAACTACGACTTGAATATCACTTGGGCTTGTCCTGTTTGGTTTAGGAGGTTATTGCAAATGGCAGCATTTACTTCTATCTACAATGTTCCAAACAACAATCTGAAAAGTTCTTCCCTGGTTCCTGGTTTTAAACTGACATACATTAGAACTTTATGCTCTAAGGACACAAGAGTTGGTAGACTACTTAGATAAACTAGAATTTTGAGAAATCTGGAGTACAGAAATGCTGCACTGAAACTGATGATGGTTGATTTGGGTCGTATGAGCGACTGATGGACGCCTTGGGAATCCCCAATCAAAGTACAAGTCTGTTCACTTGATCTTTATTCTGCAACATAAGTTGTATTCTGTTGGGTGAGGCCAGGAACATCAAATCTGTTTTCTTTTGATATCTGTTTTGCACGGTTGTTATCGCATTCAGTTTCTACAAGATTGGGAAGGGAAAAATGTTTCAAATATATACTTGTGTTCTTGATTGATGTGATGCTAAAATTGGGAGATTATTTAACTGGTACTATCTTGACCCATTGTCTCATGATTATTGTTAATGATTATATTTCTTTATTGCAATTCATTCATTTCGTCTTAGTCTGGTTCTGGAACCAGAAAGGGTGCAGTTGTCTCTTTCTATGTTGTTAGCCTGTGTAAAACCATTCTCAATAGTGAGCTATTAATCATGTATTATCTATATTGCTTTTCTTAATTGTTATCTCTGTATCTATCAGTATGCTGAAAAGCTAATTAAAAGGATCTTTTGAGACAGAATTATGACTATATTTGCTTTATTGTATAAGCTTGTAAAAGGTACTGCTTATGCTTCTACCTACTCTCTTACAGGACAAAAGTGCCTGTTGTCAAATATGTGTTTTTGACTAACCTATTGGTTTGTGCAGACTGTTCATGTTGCTGGAACCAAAGGCAAGGGTTAACTGCTGCTTCTTGTCCAATATATTGAGGGCAGAGGGGTATTCTGTGGTTGCTGTAAAGGTTTGTTTAACTTGTTTTATTTTGTTTATATTATAATATAAATATATAATTATATATATTATATATATAATTTATATATATATATATACTATATATATATATAAATATATATATATTATATTATATATATATATATTATATATATATATATATATATATTATATTATATATAAATGATCCTAGAAAATTTCACATAAATAATCTCACCTTTCGGGTGGTCTTCCTCATTAATCCGAGCTATAGCTATTATAAAAATAATCCCCTTTTATCCCTAATCTTCCATATATACTTTTTACCTTCACCTGATTAAATCAAGTCACATTTTGTTATATTTTTTCTTATTTCTTTTCTTTTTTCTTTTTTTTTTAAAAAAAAAAAAAACATTTACCCCCCACCACCCCACCCCACCTCGGCTTGGCTATCTCACCATACAATCCATCTCCCCACCAAACAAACCCACCCCGCCCACCCCCCGCTCTCTCGCCCACCCGGCCCCGGCTCACCTCCCTCCCCACATTCTAGCCCTATCCATCCTGCCCTTAACATAAACCAGAATGCATCAAGCCACCACCTATTCAAACCACTATCCGCAATCCCCCACCCCAACGTCGAAAAATACTCACAGACAACAAACTCACAACCACTCAACCACCACCTCTTCGCCACTTTTAAGTTCTAACAACGACACGTACTCCCAAAAATTGAATAGATTCGACTGCACCCACACCAGTAACCACAAGACACACCAAAAAATCCAAAATCGCCACACCCATTGCACCCCAAAAACCGCTGCAAAATTCGCCCCAAATTCGACTTTGAATTGGTTGGTACGAACAATTGCAATTGAAGGAGGAAGTGCGGGGTCGAGGAGTGCGAGGGAGGTTATTCGAGGGAGTGAGTTAGGAGGGGCTGGTGCGAGAGGCTGCATAGAGGTGCGAGGGGGTAGGTTGATTCAAGTGGAGAATTGTGGTGGTTTGGAGTTGATTTTGGGATTGTAGTGGTTGGTTTAGGAGGTTTATTATCTCGTGTGTGTGTGGTAGGATTTTCATTTGGGATTTGGCAGTGTGGAGTGGTGGTCTGCTGCGCGTGGATGGTGGCGAGGGATGGGTGTGGTTGGCCAGAGCAGAGGGAGGTGGGGCTAGTGTTTTTGGTGTGAGTTTCGGTGAGGGAGGGGCGGTGGTCTGGCTGTGTGGATGTGTGTGTAGGAGGAGAGGAAGGAGGAGAGAGATAAATAAAAAATGAACCAATCACAGCTCGCAAGTGATATTTGACCTTTCAACAGTTACCAAGTTATTTTACCGTCATAGAGTGCAATCATGAAAGATTAGGGGTAAAGCCTTGGATTATTTTTGTAATTACCTTAAGCTCGGATTAATGAGGAAGACCACCGAAAGGGTGTTATTTATGTGAATTTTTCCATGTATATACTATATATATAATATATTTTATATATATATATTATCATTAATATATATTATATATATATATATATATATATATATATATATATATATTTTATATATAATAGTTGTGTAGTTGCATTTTGTCAGATCTGGTCTAGCAAGGTCAGGTTCCATGTTCCATATATGTAAGAGGTCTCATTACTTTTTATTTTTGTTTTATCTAAATAAATTGCGAAGATCTTCTCTTTCTTCATTTTTTTAAAATATTAGAAAATTGGTTGAGGTTCTAGATTTCCAGACAAGTCCCTTCATAGTTACTCAAATCTCCTGTTCATCAATTCTATCTTTTTTCTCAGCCCTCATATTCAAACTATACGGGAGCGTATGTCAGTGGGAACACAAAGTGAGCCAGTACCMGAAGATTTGTTGTATTCTCTTTTCCTGAGGATTAGGATGCTCCTTGACCAGGCTGTTGCCTTTGAATCTGGTAAACTGAGCCATTTTGAGGTATCAACTTGTGCACTGTGTTGTTTAAAATTTAAGTATTTTATGGAGAAAGAATCTGGATTTCGTCTTAAGTGATTGACACACTATATGTCTACACACATGATTGGTTATTTAGCATTCTTGAGATTTCACCCTGCCATTGATGAAATTATTTCTTATCACGTACCCCATTCAATCATGTGCGGGTCACTGGGTTTTCTGTGGATAATTTTCTGACACCCCCTATTCCTCCTTGGTATTTACCCCTTTTTTTGGTTCTGTGAGGGACAGGCTAGGGGCCCTCCTTATCTTCCTTATTCATTTTTTCCTAAGGCCTTCTAGTAACAGTCTCTTGTTGCTCTTTGGAAGGTTAACCTTGGAAAAATTGATCCACTGTGTGGTTAAATACCCTTGATACATGGGTTGTTTGGCACAGTTGGCTTTTGGCTATTAGGTGCTTCATATTAGCCTGGGTGCTGCTCCTGCTTCATGGTTAGTATCAAATAATAAAAGTGGTAACTTTAAGAAATAATAATAAGTAGTGAAGGTAGGAGATTTGTATTGCAATCATTAAAGTACACGGGGATCATATAATAATACAATACACTCAATTCTCTCCTTTTTTTGAATGACGTCTCATGTGACACATTACTCAATATATATGGATCTAGCCAAAATTATTCCATCCTCTTGATTGGAACCCCTGTCCTTTTAGTTGTCACCCACCACACTCTTCTTGTTGCGCCGAGAGTAAGTCCAGTTAATAGGGGGATTAGGTGTCTCCTTGACTGTTCGCTTGGTTTGTATAAGTGATTGGACATATTGATTGAATGGAATGGCTTTTCAAAGATGGCTTTGAGAGTGTTGTTATTAAAAGTGTTTGGTAGAMTAAGTTGTGGTGGTTGGATTTTTATTAGAGTATTYAGGGGCCAACAAGCCAAAACCCCACTGATAAGCCTACTCCTAGCAGTTTTTTCATTTTGGCCTAAAAGACTGTTCTTCAGCCCTCTTAAAAAGTCATTAATTGAACAAGTTTTTAGGTTGTTTGACCAAATGAGAAAATCATTTACCAAACAAGGCCGCTATTGTGATGACATATCTTGTGGTTTAAGATGAAGTATCCATGTTTCTCTTGTAGGGAACCCAACCCTCTCCCTCACTTTACTGTATATATTTAGAAACTCTTCCTTCATTTTATTAGACCTTGTGATGCTGGTTACATGTTGTACAWTGGGGATTAATGGGAACTGAAAATTAGTGCAAAAATGATCATTTTGTTAGGTCTTTTGAGACATCTGACCTTTTYCTTTATTTTAATGTACTCGATGAATTATTGTTATTTTTGTGTGCACTTTTAGTATTCTTCTTTCTCCTAAAAATTGAAAGTTGAAAGTTTTAGGTCCTTACAGCTATTGCATTTACACTGTTTGCTGATCAGAATGTTGACATTGCTGTTGTTGAGGTAAGTGCTTGTTCTCTAGTCTTTCTTAAATCTTACCTTGTTATCGAATATACTGACCTGTGCGTAAATGTTTTTATATTATTTTAAAATTTTGCGATAAATATATGTCTTAGGCTGGTTTAGGGGCAGGGATTCGACAAACATAGTTTCAGATTCTGAGCTTGCTGCAGCAGTTATACCATATAGGAAAGGACATCTGGTGCTCTTTGGGGGTTCCTGATAAGTATAGCATGCAAAGTTCAGGGATTACAACATGGCGATCCAGTGTATGGTGCTTCTTATTATTTGTGATTTCCGTATGAGAATTCTTTTGGCAGTCTGTGTAGGTCCTTGTCAGGTTTACATCCATGTTGCACTGTGCGTTCTGATTGTATTAGTGAATTCTAGTATGATAGGTTTAATGATGGAATTTATCATAAATACCTCACAACGAACTTTTATGATGTGCTTCAATATAAAATTTAATTTCTGTGTTCCCAGTGGTTCATTGGATCCATGTTCCTGTTCTTGTTAATCTTTTATGATATGTTTTCTTGACGTGGTGCTATCGTTTAGTGTAATTCTTGGGGGGCCATTTTCTGCAGCACTTGAACAAATTATCTCGTGATATCAGCTCTATCAATGTCTCCATGGTATTTGCTTGTGATACTGGACACGAGGTGTCATTAAGGTTTTGGCATTGTTAAAGGGAAACCATGCCAGTCTTGTAATCTAACTTCATTATTGAGGACAGACCATTTGTAAGTACTCGTATTACACGATTAATTATTGATTTCCTTGTCCTTGAGTTGTTGACACTATATATTAATTTGGTGTAGATTTGTCTTTTTCGCCCTTACTTCTTTTCATAGCACAGCTTGTTACTTATACAACCATTTTTCCTGTTAATCTTTTTATTTTCTTTTCATTTATCCAGTCGTAATTGAGCTAAATGATGTGAATTATTATCATGCTTGGGTATACCACAAGTTCATATGCGGTGACTGCAACTTGTGCTGCTCTATGTCTCCGTGATGAAGGTGGCATTCAAATAAGTTGACATGTGAAGTGATTCCATTTTCCCCAATATCTCTTGCATTATTTCTTACCATTATGTGTTGAATTTGTGCAGGATGGGGAATCACCGATGATCTATTCGTACTGGATTGGAGGCACACATGCTAGGTAGAAGCCAGTTTTTAAAGAAGATGAAACATGGCACTAGGCATCCTTGCGGTCAATGGCGTTGCTAGATGGAGGTTTGTGAGTCGTTGCCTTTTTCCATTATGTTAGGAAGAGATCATGTAGCATTGGTAGTTTGGGACTGGGGATACTCAAGTGACTCTTTGTCATTGTCGTTATAGGTTGCTAATTGATTGCCCCCTCCGTTCCATTTTGATGGTCACTTCTTTTTCGTTTATATTTAACAACTATAGTATATTCATTAAATTAAAGCAGATTAAGATGCGCGCACAGGGCCATATTATGTTTCTTTTGCTTACCAAAGAGGGTCAAAGTTTGTCTGTAAATTGTGCTGCGTCAATTTGTGGCAGCTATCAGCGGAAAAAAGAGGAGAGTAAAATTTTAGAATGAAGTGGTTACTTTCTTTTTTGTACTTATACTTCCTACTGATTCTATATTTCCTGGATTGTTACTGACAAAAAACCGATACTTTCCCAATTCCACAATATTCAAAATACCACCTGTTTCCAGGTAACCAAAACTGTCCCCAACATGAACAATAAAGTTTTGCAATTAGGCAAAGGTTTAGTGAAGAGTCCTTTGTCTAATCTTAGTTGGAAAGA
>SNQN01003577.1:19811-59993 GCA_008642245.1 Bassia scoparia | reverse complement strand
CTCACCAAATCGAGGAATCTCAAAGAAAAGAAATTGAGACTTCCAGGGACTCGCCTTGTTGGGCTTGTCAAAAACAGCCACTTTGCCCTTGGCTTGTTCAATTTTAAACCAACCCCATTTGCACCTGGGGTTTCGACTTAGTTGATGGATGTGAACGAAGACARTGACTGATGGTGCCCAGTTCTTCACGGCACCTACCACCAAGTAATTCAGAATATGTAGGAAAGAATTGGGAGTTAGCTGACAGATGCCGATCCCATAAAAACGAAGCACCTTGCCATAAAATTTGTTTAATGGAGGACGAACCCCATCGTCAAGTACCTCCAAGTATAAGGGATGGTAGCCGTATGGGCAGTCCAGGATTGTCTCTCCGACGTRTGGAARGACGAATTTTTGTCGATTGGGAATTAGAAAATCATGTCGAAGAGTGGTTGCTAACCAAGTTAGCTTCTCATGGACAGAATGGGAAATTTTGACATTGTCTGGAGCTTCTTTACCCTTTGCCACGTAGAGATCTATTATCTTGGGGGGGTCTTGTGCTGATGTATGTATCTCCTCCCCCGACGATTCCTCCCTACCACTTGAWGACGCTTCGTCATCAGAATCATTATTGGACGACTCATCTCCATACGACGACGAGTCACTTTGGGAGGCCCTCTCATCATTCACTTGGGAAGGGCCAACATCTTCCTCTGACGACTGTTCCTCCTCGTCACWAGAAGAAGAGGAAACAGTCTGCCTGAAAGGACCTCTCAGCGCATTTTCGTCGTCCTCCAGGTTCGTAGGTACGTCAGGTCGTCTCGACGTCTCAGGGGGAGATGCCTCTTGACCTTCTATGTAAGGAATCAGCTCGGAGGGCGAGACTGATATGGTAACATGTTCTCCAGATGGGAGTCTTCTTGTTTGCTTCGTTCTTGCCATATTTCGAGATTCGTAATCTGTGAGGCAAGAACGACGAGAGACAGTCAATATAGGTGTTCRTTGATCTCGATGTTGGCCTGGGTTTGATGGTACCCCCAACACCCATCTTAAAGGGCATCACTCTTTCGATGGGTAGCACATTAAGACAGAAAAAAATATAAGCAAAGTAAGGGAAGAAAATTACCTGATAAAAGCAAGCTGGTTCGTCGACTCACAGGGACTTCTCGACAGACTGGAAAGAGTGTGGAAACTTGAACGTCGAAAGCAGGGCTGTAAAATGGTAAATTCTAGAGAGAGAAAGAAGAGAGAAGGCAGAGCAAATGCAWTAAATGAGGATTTTCTCTCTCCTCCAAAAGCTTATATAGGTGGGTAAAAAACCTTTCACCTACCCACCAGTCATCCAAGGTAAATCAACCGGTGATACCAGGTTCTAAACCGAGTATCACCCATTTGATTTTTCCCGCCGAAACACTCCCAAATCGAGTCAACCTTGGTGGTTTTACTCAATRTGAGGGGCAAATGATGTGGCATCCTAGTTGGATGCCACTTGGACATAACCTGGGTGACGTGGTGCCTTTAGAAATGGCCACGTAAGCATACTAATAGGGATGACTTGTATCCCTTCAAATCATGCCACGTGTACAGACATCTGTTCTGATAAAAGAATAATTCTACTGATTTATGATGGAGGCTACTTAGGGAAGTAACCCTAAAAAAGGGAAACCCTAGTAACCTAAACATGGGCCTCATATGGTAAATAAAATRCAAGCTTGATGTTCAGGGGAGCAGTATAAATACCTCATTTATTGCACTGTTCCCAATTTACGTCATTTTTACCTCTCACATCAATCAATTCTCTGACATTACTTACACCAAAAAAGGAGATTCTCTGATCCCACCTCATTTACTTTTTTTCCTCTTTTGATCATTGTCTGACTTAGGCATCGGAGGGGGGATAATCYATAGATTATCTCCTTTGTTTCAGGTTGAACGAGAGCCTTGTGGTCGAGAGCTATTTTCGTCCAGAGCCAATTCAGTCGAGGGCATTCCAATCCATAGGTCAATAAGTCGAGAGCACTTCTGGTTCCCCAACCTCTCGACGTTTCATCACAAGTCTTTCAACCTTCCACATCAGTCGTGACTAGGGATAGGGAGAGCCTAATCACCCCTTGTGTATTCCACATCATCCTACTCGTTACTCTTGTAACAACAAGAATATTTAGAAGTGTTTTATATAATAATGCTAATGAAAAACAATGATTATCATAACATCAATTAAAATAAACTTCCAAACTCTTTTACTCTGTTTTATGATTCTTGTATTCGATGTCATACAATAGCTTATGACTAGATGACAAGCCATGTCACACCTGAAGTAGTTGAGGACTTGTTGCTTGGTGGCACACCACACCTCACGTATTGAGGGCTTGGAGCTTAATAAAGGAAGTATAAATGTATCAAAAAAGTTGGGATGACAATGTCAATCAAATAATATAATAGTGTTTTTGAATTATTTGAAAAGCTAAAAAGGATAAGTGGGCTCAAATGTAAAAGGAAAAACAAAAGAAAAAAAATGATCTCTATGTAAAATAAARCACGTTTGTGTAAATTTAAAAGACGTCTATGTAATATGATGGATGTCTATGTAAATTGCAATATCGTCCGTCAAAYCAATAGTTGAAAAGGACAAAAATGTCCCTTTYATTGGCCCCTTGTCCCAACTATTTTGATAGATTTATTACTCCTCGTGCTTAATAATATGTGAGCTCACTCCCCATGGTATAACATTAATGGTGATGTTGATAAAAGGACCATATTTTACACTCTACAATGAATTTAGTTAGTGAACTAGTTAATTACCCGAGCATGCAAATGCTCGATTTTAAATGATAATGTAAATATAGAAGTATTATTTTTATACCCACAAAACATCTTTATTTCTAAAATTCAATTACTTAATTGAGGTAGGTTATAAAAATATTTTACAATTATATATTAATCAAGCATGTTTGAATCATTATTTTCAAAACACATTTATTATTTTCAAAGCACATTTATTATTTTCTTATACTTACTAATTATTTCATTTATTTTATGCAAATATTTAATAAAGGAAAAGGAAGGAAAATATAGGAGGGAAAAATAACAAAATGGGAATTGCTTTTGTAAGTTTTATTATACTCCCTCCGTTTTTTTTAGTTGTTCSAGTTTCTATTTTGGGATGTTTTTAAATAGTTGTTCCAAACCAATCTAAAAATAACATTTTCACATTTTACCTACTTTATTTACTCTAACATTAATGACTTACCCCTTTCTAAAGTCAACTTTCATTACTTTACCCAATCTTTTCACCCAAAATTACTATTTCCCATAAAATTTCATTCACACATTTACTCTTTTACTTAACTTATTCAACTTTTTACCCAACTTACTCAACTATTTTATTCAACTCAATCAACTCTTAAAAACCGTTCCATAATGGTATGGAACATCTAAAAAAAACGGAGGGAGTAGTTATTATAAATTGTGTCCCATTTTAAGCATGAGGTTGATTGTTCCAAACTAGTGAGGTCTAGGCTCATGATAGAAATAAGAAAAGTTTGAAATATCCCTTGAGGCCCATTGACAAGGTGAAATACCTAAAACACCCTAGTGGTTAATGATATTTGAGCCCAGTTTTGGCTCACACATGGCTCGAACATTGGAAGCATTTTATATACCATAAAAATCTTACATTTCAAGTACTATCMTATTCATTCTAACACTACTTATTTGTATTTTTCTCTTTCTTGTTCATTTTTTGATAATATTTTACTGACTTGAGCGTTAGAGAGACATTTTCGGATTTCCGGATACAAATTCCAAGGTAGTCACCATTCTCTTTCTTATTCACTTTTACATATTTAGTTACACGTATRTTACCTAGACATTTATCATGAACAGAGTTATATTTTTGGGCTTGTATGTATTTGATTTACTGATTACAAGTGATGCTTCTACTAAAATATACTTGAAACTTGTCCAAATGGTAATCTGGTTATTGGGTCCTTTGTCTTTGTCTTTCATATTTGACTGCTAAACATTCAAACGGAAGTATTGAAGTTCCATAAAATGGGGGGTGATAGGACATATCACATGACATTGGTAGGATAAGAGGATCAATCATATAGCTGACGTASATGAAATTAACATAAATGCCCAACTAATCCACGAAAATCTAAATGAAAATTAGCCCACATCCATTACTTTTTCATTTTTTTCTTATAAATTTATCTTGTGTCCCACATTTTATTCCATTTTCAGTGTTTAATTGGCCGCCTTATCCCTCCCATGTTATTTGTTTATACTTCCTCCCATAAAACAAGCATTAAACATACGAGTAGAATAAATAGTGACAGACTGACAGGTATCTTTTTTATGTTATTCCACATTTCCACTGTTAGCTCAAACAAGACAGAAAAGACCAAATGGTACAAATTGAAAYGGCAACAGAAACTGAAACTCTGATTTAATCTGATTCCAAGAATATTAACAAACTGAAACATCACACTAGACTAATACAACACTAATACAAGAGGCTCCAACATATGAGCTACAAGACTAATATCCCTATCTATACAACAAGCACACCACTGCCAACTTGAAAATACTTTGCCACAAGGTTAGTCACTTCAATATCCTTAGCCGAAAGTCTCAGCACACGACATGGGCGATAGTAGTCAACGTCAGAAGCATACCATGTAAGGATGCAATAATTTCCACTTAATCCACAATAACTGGCATGCTGATTGCAATTTATAATCAATCACCAAATATGATATAAAGAATAAGAAAAAAAGGACACACTGAACCCGAACTGTCCAGTTTCACTCCTAAGAGGCTTTCCTAAAGCTGTTCAGCTAGTTGTTATTGAGTGCTGCGCGTTAATCCGCCTCGCCCCGCAGTCCTGCACAGATGTTACAATCAGATCAACGAGAGGAGAAAAGACTTCTGCCAAATACGAAGGTTTTTTTCAAGCTTCCAGGGCAAGATATCATATCTCACATACCTAGATGTTTCGGTTATTTTTATAAAATAATGAAAGTGAGTTTTACTAGTTCTGGCCCAAGGACTTGTCTACCCCTTGTGGCCTTGTGCAAGAAGCAATTGTAAAATATATTTAAAAACACAATCCACAAATAAAAAATGTAGCTATATCTTCATTGCTATCACTTGCACAATTGAATTAAAGATAGCAGACAGCTTCTGGTCTGAAACAACTCAAACAAGAAAACTTTTTCAGACATTCAAAATTCAATTGTTCTTGGTTCCTAGTTAAAGTTGCCTAAAAATTGTTWCTTAATGGAGTGGCGGTACAATATAATTTAGCAAATTTGAATTTAATTTTTTCAAGTATTATTATTTAAAGTAGAGTAATTGTAATATACTTTTGTAGAATCGGAAGGGATTGAAAGATTGGCGAAATATATTACAGATTTTCTGATGTGTTCCCAGCCTGCCACTGCTTGGAACAAGGATTTTTTTTACAATGCTTCATAGCATTTTACAGGTTGCGTATAAATAATACAGGGTGTGGCAATCTTAAAAAGGCATTTGCAACAATACAATTAGCAGTTTGCACAGTACATTGAATAGATCTTAAAATGATGTTAAACAATCATCAATTAAGATCTTAACTAGTGTGATGCAGGAAAAATAACATGCCAAACAAACCYAGGAAACTAATTACACTTACCTTCCAGCAAGGAACTGGGAACTGGACATAGGACCCTTCGTGCTACCAAAGCGCTTAGCCCTATTTTCTTGCTCCTTTTCTAAGCGCATGGCAGCAACCTCCTTCTCCATTGCAGATACTTCCCTTCGCATCTTTTTAGCCTCAACTTCCATAGCCTTGGTTAATGTCTCTACTTTTTTTGCTAGCATCTACAAAGAAATTAGCACAACTGAAATTAACAGAAAGAAAGAAATAACAAGCTCAAACTGCAAAAGCACACAAAAAATATAAACCTCAATTGCATCATCCTTGTCTTTAAGGCTTTGATCCTTTTCAAAACCAGCTTTTCTAAGAGCAATGACTTCTTTCTGTAGCAAGTCATATAGAACACCTGGGACACTATCTTCCTTATCAGTTGTTTGCAAATCAGTTGGTTTTTCATCAGAATTTTCCTTGCAGATACTTAGAGCCTCAGAATCTGTGGGAGTTTCAGAATCTGTGGGTGCCTCAGAAGGTTTGGTGACAGAATAATTTGTGCTACTTCCATTTAACATGATTTTACCCCGGTCTAACGATCTTGTACCACCATCAAATGATTTTGAAACCCCTTTTGCATGTCTCAACATCATACTAGCACTAGATGTTAGAGAAGATCGTGACTGAAAACTTGGTGCTCTCTTCGGCAAAAAGCCATTAGCTTTGGACATAGTATCTGCTCCTCCAAGGGATTGGCGACGCCCATTGCTAATACTTCTTCCCTCAGGTGTAGATCTGTTGTTATTAGTTGGCGTTCCCCTTAAGTTTTCTTCCAAAACCTTCAGCCTTAGCTGAAATTTATCCTGGAAGATAAAAAAGAAATGCAACTTATGCCTTAATTGGAAATTTGATGATATAAATTTAAACCATATTTTGCGAGCAATTTATCTTACTTTCAACTGAGCTTCCGATTTTGCAGCTCGCTCTGCTATAGCAAGCTTATCCCGAAGTTGCTGCATTTCTCCCTGCAATATTTATAGCACAATTACTCTTTACTGAGTACCATCTGTTAGCTAGCGTTAGGTTAAATTTTGAATTTATCAGAACTGAAAAGCTTAACATATCTCAAACTAAAAAGCCCATAAGTTAACTATTTTTCTTTCACTCGGTTATGAATTTGAGCATGTGCACTACCGAAATCAATCGGACAATGGGCATTGAATCAAGCTTTAGGTGTACAAAAGTATAAAAGCACCTAGTAGATCTCATGAAGAACAATCCCAAGCAAAGTTACCTGCAAACACCGTCGTTCTTCTAACCACTGCTTTACCGGCATCACCTTATCATTAGAATCTTTCCATTCATTAGCTACAACTGTAGCCACCCTGTTAGCAGTTACCTTTGCACGAGCCAGCTCTCTATCCAGGGTTTTCCTTTCTTCCTGCATATCAGAAGGAAAACAAAGGCTGCAGGTTCATACATTTGTACTTCTCAACACAAAGGCATTAAAACCTACTCAGAATAACTACAAAAACACTATTAGCACCCTTCCATTGAAAATACACAAAGCACAAAACATTACACTCATTTCTTGCATTTTTCGCTGGTAGTCTCTGACTGCATTAGCAGCTGCACCACCAGCAAGAACAGCCTCCTCTAGCTCTCGCACTGTTTGGGTAAGCTTTTCCACTTCTGAAACCTTTTGTCGYTGCATTTTGTCCAAGATCTTATTTTCTTCCTGACAAGCACAAACAATAGTCATGTAAATTTACTGAGACTTGTTTGCCATAGCACATAATTATTATTTGTCAAAAATGAAGGAAAATGAAGCAGCAGCCAGAGGCAATGTACATCCATTCTACTCGGCCTCAATAACCTCAAATTGCATGAACAGACAAATCCATAATGACAAAAAATAGGCAACAAGCATGACAAAAATACCTGACATATTTCTATCTGTTTCATCAATTCTTGATTTTTGTTCTGAAGATCATCAACCATGGAAGCCTTAGCAAGGGCAGATTGAACTGTCCTCTCAGCTTCCAATAAAGCAGCTTCTTTTGATTTAGTGAGACGATCTAAAGCTTTGTTATCGTCTTGCAGCTTTCCAATCTGGAATTATGTATGAATAACTATTCACAAAAGCCTTATATAAAATAACAATTAAGCATCAAAACATGTTTGAAGGCCCTTGGCCATTTACCTCCTGTCGAGCAATTTTAAGTTCAGCTTCTAAAGGTGCGAGAATGGCTTCAATAGGAGGCATGTCATCATCTTTTTGCGCTGCATGGACCCTTCTAAGGGTAGCTTCAGCTGCAAATTGAGCAGCCATAGACGCCTTCTTTTCTTCATTGATCTTCTTAATTTCAAGATTCTGAAAGCATCAAGCAATTTAGATAGATGCATGCATACTTATGCTTATATTACACACCACAGCCAAAATGAAATGTCTTATTGTTGTTGGGTCACCAGAGATCCAATAATAATACCTTGCTTTCAAGAGAGTTTTCCGTTAATTTGAGTTTTTCATCCACCTTCGCCAGTTCATCAGTAAGCTAGTTTCCAGGACATCAAAAATTAAAGAGTCAGATACAACATATTGACAGAACAATTTAGAGTACAACAGGAGAGATCAGTAGTCTACTAAAATCACATGAAAATTGATAGAGGGAACATGCTACAAAGGGAAGTGACATCACAGGCAGAGTACAAAATTAACAGCTACATTCTGTAATCATCATGTTCTAATACGGTAAATTAAGTTCCTGATCTAAGAAGTCACTCTTATTATGAAGAAACTTGAGAGCAACCAATATAAGCATCAAATGTCTTAATCTTTTCCCCGATTAGATATGTTTGAGTACTTATTTGATAGCATCAGAACTTGTTAGCACCTTGTATAGACAAGAAAGATTAGAGTATATGCTTATTCTATTTCATGGTCTTGAGCTGGTAGTAGCCTGAAAACACAATTACAAAATCGCAAGCTCTACCATTGTATGTTGCAGACAAGAAAGATATCTCTGCCGACTTGTAGCCAACAATCATTCTTCTATTTCATCAAACGACATCTTACCCGTTACCATTCACCAGGCTCTCGCACATCCCAGGCATAAATATCTATGTGCCACTTTAATATGCAATGTTTCATCATTGTAGTCAAAAGTAGACAAGAAATTGCATAGGAAAACAACAAGACCATGCTCACATTATATAACAGGCACTCCCCACCTCTAAAAGTCTCAAATATACTACTTCTGTTTAAAAAAATTGCAACAAATGTAAGCAATCAAATTAATCAATGTAATTTTAACACAATTAAGTTCTATTACTACCTTAGTTTGAGTAACCATATCCATATACTTCCTCGGATTCTTTTTAASGACAACTTTATATTTTGCACCCATTTTAAGGAAGACGAGGAAATGATATAAATATAATTTTTAAAACGAACGAGAATTAAATTATATGTTACTAGTATATTTGACTAATTTGTCTGTTTACACCCTTAAATATCTTCATTAAAATTAATGCAAAATCTAAAATAGTCAATAAATAGAAACCGAGGAAGTGTATAAAAATTAATGGTATACTGTAATAAGAATGCAGCAGTATTTTAGAGCGTGGTAATTTATATTGATGTAGTGTATGTTGGTAACTATATAATGTTTAAGCAATGAGATCTCAGAAATGAGTCAAGTATAAAAACGGGCATAAATTTCGAAAATTAACAAGAAATAAAAAAAAAGAAAAAGAAAAGGAACCTCTTCAACAGCTTTCTCCCTGAGGCGTTCAGACAACCTCAAAGCCTTGATCTCAACTATTGCTTCAGCGAGCTCTCTTTCCTTATCTGGAAATGTCAAACACGGGCATTTACAAATGAATTAAAAAAAATAGTAATAATAAAAACAAGGAGAAGTAAGATCTCAAGAGGAATGTGACCTCTGACGTCATTCTCAAGGCGATTGAGCTCAAGCTTAACCGGATCGGAGCCGTGAAGCAAGTTCAAGAACTCATCAGCATCCAAACTGGGCCTTCTAGAAGCCCGTCTTCGAGACGAGCTTTTACCCTCCTTGAAGGATCCCGAAACAACTAACGGAGTTGGCGTTGCAGTTGCAGTTGCAGTTGCAGTTGCTGTCACTGTCGCAGTTGTAGATTGTTGTTCATCGCTTTCATTTGTCGGATATGACCCTCCTATTTCACCGCCTTCTTCCGCCATTGGGGGAATGGGGAATTATCCCCTTCACGATTATATCAAATCAAATCTCTAACAATTTCTTGTAATGACTGATGATCTATCAGAATGTGAGAATTTTCTTCTTCTTGTGAGAATGATTGAGCTCTTTCAAATCTGGGGTTACTTGTTTTTTTTGCTTATTTTTATTGGGTTTTTCTTTTCTTTTATTTTAATTTTTTTTTAAATAAACAAGGGAAAAAGGATGATGGATAGAAATGTGGTACACTAATATAGTAACAAGTTAGCTTAGCAGAGTGTGTGAGAATGGGAGAGGAAATGTGGGTTTGTTTTTGTTTGTCTGCTTTGCTGTTAGGCGGACATGACCCTGTGATAGAGAGAGATTTACACTTCCAAAATCCAGTTACTACTCGCTCACCGCTAAATAACACTAATTAACATTTCTTACTTTTCCTATTCAACCTTCCATTTTACTCCTTCCGTTTTTTAATAGGTTCCATACCAATTTGGCATATTTAAAAGTTGATTGAGTTAGATAAAATAATTGATTAACTTAGGTAAAAGTGTACAATCCGTCTTGGGTGGACCGGGTTCATAATAACTTTATTGTGAACCCAAAATAACTCACGTGACTATTACCCATCAATATTCTTACTTTAAAGTACTTATCTTGATTATCATCATTGAAGACCTTTCGCACCGAACCCAACAATTCATCAGAGGCCAACGTCGACACGAGCTCTGATCGGCAAACATTGGCTCGATCTCAGAGTCGTCTCTTGAGCATAGGTCTCTCATACAACTCTTATCTTTTTCATTTTTCTCTAGTTAATTACTTTTGATTTTTTCCCTTTTTCTCTGACCTCTGTTTGTTTTCAATGAGTTTATTCACACCTTGATAAAGATAAGAAATACCAAAACATACCAATCATCAAGAAAATGTTGCTTTCTCTTTTATATTTCTTGAAAAATATATAATTTGATGTGGATTATTTTTACTTGATTTTTGTTTTCATTTAAAATTATCTTTACTATATCATTATACTTCATAAATAATATACTTTATACAAGTATTATATTTTATACTTGTATCTGATATAAAGCACTTTAATATGATATTTATGTACTTCTATATAATAATAATAAATATAATATAATATAATATCATTTTTACAACCTATATGTATTTTTGTATCATACAATATACTTTAAATATATCTTAGTTGTGCTGTGATTTATGCACTTGTAAATATAATAGTGTACTTTTGAAATGATATTATTACTATGAATGATTTGTGTATTTTATACCTAAATATATTTTTGTATCATATACTTATATACTATGCTTGTGTGTGATATTATGTAATTTTGAATGATATTGTATACTTTAATTAAATATGGTATATGTATTTCTATATCTTATATATAATTGTGCGTGATTATTATTTACTTTTCAATGATATTGTGTACTTTAATATAATAGAATGTACTTCAGTATTATATACTTAATTATACGGAGTACTTGATTGTTCATATATATACTTCTGAAAATATTGTTGTACTTTAAATGTACTTCAGTATTATATACTTATATCTTATCGGAGTCTGATTTCATATTATATACTGTCTGAATAATATTGTAGTATTTAATACATATAATGTACTTCTGTGTCATATAATTATTTTATACTTATGTGTGATATTATGAACTTTTGAACCAATATTGTGTACTTTAATACGATAATTATGTAGTTTTGTATCATATAGTTATCTTCTACTTGTGTGTGATATTATATATATCTTTCTAAATTATATTGTATAATTTAAACGATATGATGTATTTCTAATCATATACTTATATCTTATAAGTGTGTGTGATATTATACACTTCTGAATGATATTATTTACTTATATACGATATATGTATTTCTATATCAAATATACTTCAGGCGCCTTAAGCTTATCTGTTATACGACTTGTGTGTGTTTTACACCTCAGAATAATATTGTGTACTTTTACGATATAATGTCGTTCTATATCATATGATACAGAGTGTATACTTTGCATTATATCTTATATTTGTGAGATAATTATGACTTTTTAAAAATCATATACGAAGTACAAGAAACATATTTTGTTTAGATAAAAATAAAAACCAAAAAACAAAAAATCATTTTTTTTTTACTCAAGCAAGTTGCATGCTTGATGCGTTGTAGTCTCTGGTATTCGATTGTTTGTTCATAAGATCTTCACCTACCTTGTTTTTGCATCAGATCTATCAAGGCAATTCATTGCAGATTTGATGTAGCACTGTTGCGTCACGGAAGCTTTCATTCATATGGGCGACTTCAACATAATTCCAATAGTACATCATGCATACCTCTGACTTTTGCAAAAGAAATTGAAAAATTAGGCTTTTTGGAGAGGTTGATTTGGTAGAAGCCATAAATAATGGAGGAAATTGAGGAGAGAGAAAGTTAGAATTTAGGGATTTCATTCGCAAAAGGTGATTGTCTGAGGGTTGAAGAATATTGGAAGAGGATAGGATATTCAGTAATACACAATATAGAAGAGTTGTATTGTTTAAAATGAAAACTCACGTGACTTGAATTGGGTTCACAATAATTAATGTGAACTCTGTCCCATTAAGTCTTTGGTAAAAATGTGTAAATGTGTGAGCGATTTTTTTTTTTTTGGGAAAAAGTAATTTTGGGTGACATCAGATTTGGGTAAAGTAATCAAAAGATGGCTTTAGTATGGAGTAATTCATTAATGTTTGATAATTAAGGTAGGTAAAATGGTAATTACGTTATTTTTAGTTTGGTTTGGGAACATTATATTTGATAAACATTCCAAAATGGAAATTAGTTAAACAACTAAAAATAAATGCAAGGGAGTATTTGGTATTTTTTTTTCAATTTTCATAATTTTCTAACAAAATATTGAAATTGTCTATTTACTTCCTCCGTAACGGAATAAATGCATAACATTTTTATTAGCGCTCTTTCTCAATAGTAAAATAAGTTAATTTATCGTTAAAGGTAATGAAATTAGTGAAAGTGATCTCAAAAATAAAAGGAGGGAAAGAATATAGCAAGAAAAGACAAAATAATTAGCAAAAGGGGTCCCAAAAATATTGCCAATAAATTATATAAATGATGAAAGTTATAATTGTTGCAAGTTTTTTTTGTTACACCCAATATAGAAATTGTTGCAAGTTTTATGTTACGGATGGAGCACATAAGCTCAAATGTAGCCATCGTCTCCTCCTATGAAAATAATATTTTACCCTTTGAAAAAAACAAAAACTTAACGTATTTAACTTTATTTCAATCTCTTTTTAATTGGACGACACTTCTTTGGTCCTTATTTTCTCCTACAAATTCTAGCCATTTTCCTTAAAAAACTCTTCTTTCTTCAATGCTTTTGGGCTACATCAATCTTTAAAGGTAGATGGTAAGTCCTTTCTTTTTTCTTATGTAATTTTTGTTGTTTTTACTATTTAAAAAAACCAGCTATATTTTTTTATTCTCTCGTGAGATTTGTTTTGTTCTTATTGTGAGACATATCATTCTCTTTTTTGTGAGATCATTATTGGTTATGTGTTTTTTCTCCGAGAATGAATTTATTGGTGAAAGATTAGCGCGGGATTACAATAGATTTTTGTTCTTCCACTACATTAAAAGAATCAAATCAGTTCTACTTCAAAACTATTGCAGATCGATAGAACCTAGCGAAAAAATGTATGAAGAAATAGCGATATGAAAGAGGAGCAACTTGTACTAGCAGATATTTCCCTTAGCGATCTAGGTTTTGTCAAAAGTTGAATTTAATTCGATCTATTTTGATAGTATTATTGGGTTGTTACTGATTTCTATTGTGATTAGTCTTCCCCTCTGTTTCAAAAAAAAAAAATCTCTTTTTTTAATTTAACATTTTCATAAAATAAAGAATGTTTAACATTTCAAATTAAACTAGTTTTATATGGAATGTGATGCATTCGTGCGTGACATGTTAGACAACTATGAGAAGTATTTGTTACTACTTGTAAAAAAACTATGAGAATATTTGATTACTGGTACAAAAACGCCTTAATCATGGTTGCATATATTATTAACCAACAATATAAATTTAGCATGAATGTGCGACAATTCTTAGAGTAAAAACACTTTTTTTTAGTTACTTAATTTATATTTTTTCTATAATCCAACCAGTATATTTTTTGCTTTATTCTAACTAAATTGATTCAAATGACGCTAAATATTCATTTTTCGTAGAGATCTTTCTTTATATGTTTAGAAGTATTTCATATCTTTGATTTGTCCATAATGAGTTACGGGGTAATAAGGTAACTTATTGCTAGGTGAAAAAAATTAAGTTCGGAAATACAGAGTATATTTCCCCTTATCATATGTTTTTATACTATAAACTTATATAACTTCATTATAGTACTAAATTATATATGGAAAAAGTTAAATGTAGCCCTGAGGGCTGACTATAAAGGAGCTAAAAGTGGAAATAATAGTGCAATAATTGGATCAATTTATACATCAATTGTGTATTATTTGTCTTTGAATTTACAACTTATTTCATTTTTAAGTAACTATTTATATCTTATTATAGCTTAAGTAGGTTGTATTTAGCATAACCCTTTATATATTCTATAACTTAATTATGTAAAAAGTTCAAGTTATTTTTAATGCATATAAATGATAAATTACAATTTAATCATATGCATGTGATTACTACTTAATTTAATCATCATGCATGTTATGAATGACGGGTGCCGGCTAGGGTCATTGGGTGGAAAGCCGAACCGGACACTCTCAAACTATTTATAAACTGTACCAACTATCCCAATACACAAGTTAGTAGTAAGTAAGGGGTTGATCCACGGAGAAGAATCAAAGGAGTCTAAAATCCGAACTTAACTAGCTTGGCAAGCAAACAAACCTTGAAATGGGAATTTTGATTTAAGACTAGCTAATGGAAACACTTGAAATAAGATTTCGGAAAAAAACAATATTCTAAACAACCTAGGAGATACAGTTGTCAACTTCTTATATGTAAAGGATAATGTAATCAAAGTGTTGTGTTCTACTCCATCAAAAAGGGTATAGCAAATCATGGTTTGGAAAATTTGGTGTTGAATATCATTTCCAAGTCAACTAACCTCTCAACACTCAAGTTTAAAACCCATAGTCCCCTCAAACTCTACTACGAATGAACAATCAAGAATCAAATCCAATGCCCAAGTCAATCTTCACAATCCCGTTGCAAAGGGTTTGAATCGAAAGCACTACTGGCAAAAAAAAGTCATACGGCCACCAAAGAAAAGTTGAGCGATCACAATCGACTATTAACGTAGCGATCAAAAATTAACAACGATTCTGTTGGAATTGCATATTTAAGGACTTTATTCGTAAGACACTTCCTTTAATCAATGTCGCTAATCAAGCGGACAAATACTTGACCATACGTGAATAACTGGACGAGATAAAATTTCGTTATTGGCCAATTCCTTGCCTTTCCATGCTTGATTTACTAGAAGGGACTATTCTTGTATTGGTTCCGGATAAGTGATGTCCTAACTACTTCGTTAAACATGCTTAGATTGTCCTCATAATCCTAGCAAATTGAGTCCTCTTAGGGGTCTTCTCTTCGTATTTAATTAGAAATACTACTTACATGCATCGCTATTTACATATATCCATTGTTTTCATTTACGATGCCATTTCTTTCATTTGACCTAGCGTTTACAAATGATCGATTCTATTCTCATTCCTACATCTCGCTTCTCTTCTCATACCTTCATACCAATCACCACCTACCTTCTTCTTCTTATTGCCATCTCCAAAGTTTTGATGCCCGTATCAAAGACTCTCCTTCTATCTTATCCTACCAGATTATTCCTCGAATCTCTAGCCTCCTCCTTCTCATACCTCGTTCTCCTCAATCTTTTTCATATATCCCTCTACTCTCTGCTCGGTATCCCATATGAGTTACGCGTATCCCAATTCTACGCCAATACTCATTTCTCATTGTTCAGTTCCGAATGCATGTTCCTAACCTCTCTATATATTCCCAACTTACAGGCTGCCTACTACATGTTTTTTTGTCAGTAGGTTATTCTTATACTCGTTGATGACGGACTAGCTTTTAACCCCGCCATTTCTTATGTTTGATTCTTTTGAACTGGTTGGTTGTGATTGATAGTGTCTCGTTCCTCGGGGTTTATTCGTGGTGGCATTCAAACCTAAGAGATTTGACATGAGGCTTTGAGGATTGGGCGTTGATTGTGTTTTAGTGTATGTTTGTTCTATTTGGTATGTAATTAGTTTGTGGGTTTTTATTACAGATTAATGTGCTTGTGAAATTGTGGTTTGGATCCGGTATTACGTTCTTGCTCAAGTCTGAACTTTACATTATAACCGCTAATTTTTTTTACAATTCCGTTGTTTACTTCTTCCAAAATTTTCTATTTCTAGATTGCATGCATGAATTGAAGGTGATCATGTCAAAATACATTATTGATAAGTGCGATAATCTGGTGATCATTTATGATGTTTTAATTGCGATATTTTGGTTGATTTTTAAGATCTGAAGATTCAATGACAATAACTGCACTCATCTTTCTCTGGACCACCACGTACCCGGTGGCTATTGCTAATGTATCACGACATTTCACCGACGACCAATACATATTAATAGCGCTGCGTATTAAAGAGCCAACTCAGAGCGCGCAGGAGATGTCCTTGGCTCACTCTTGTTTCGTCTATTGCGTCGTTAATTGTTAATCGTAGTGCGACGTTGTTGTAGATTACTCTCGTTTAAGTAGATAAGTGCTTGCCTAATAATCGCGCATGCGATTGTCACCAACTAACTACAGAGCATGGCGCTAAAAATGAACCCAAACACGAGTCCACCCTGTATTTAACCTGTTAACGGCTCACCCTCAACCCCCTTCGAGGGCGATGTTGACTCAGCTTTCAGGGTTATCATGGATATGAAGGCCCCCCATGGAAATCCGCATCGTATGCGTATAAATTGCTTGAGTGGTTGTGTCTGTTATGAATTGAGGGATCGCCACCTGAGTGCCTAACTATGTTATATCTCCGGCGCTCAAACCATCTTAGAGAGCGGAGTCCACTGAACATGTGGTGTAGCACCTTATTCACTCTTACATCTCCAAGGCGCCCACAGATAGGATTCCACAGTCATACGCTTATACAGATTGTAGGTTGCGGGTTCGAGAGGACATCGGGTCGGGTACTAGATCTTGTTGACGCAAGCCGCCTGCACATGTACGCGCCTTCTATCTCGTCTCATTTGTAGTTTCCATAAGTCCATAATATTTATTCGAAATTATCAATGTTAGATTAGTCAAGCTATTTGCTGTCTTGAAAAGCTCGCCTAACCTAATATTACTAGGGTGGGGTTGCTTATATAGTTACAACATTGACTTCTACCTGACGGATATTGTTTAGTCAATAAATTAGGTGGTACCTACGATCGTATCTTAGTTCATTGAATGGGTATCTAGGATATTGGTAACTTGTCCAGATTATATTTATGACAAAATATGATTCCGGTCTGTTTAAAGCAATACATTACAAGTTCTATGTGAGTATTAGAAACTAATTGATACAAATGCACTATGAAGACAAAGGTTAGTAACAGCATCATATATTACTAATGTGTGTCTTTCTCACTCTATGTCTACTGCGCTAAGGACAAAATTGTCTTCAACGTAGAAACTAAAATAGGAAATACCTTGTTGTTTTATTCGATCACCTTTTAGCTAATCCGAAACAACATAAACGCAGTTAGATATATGACAATAACAATATGCACAATAATAAATCGTCGTTGACGAGGATGATGACCACATGTAATACAATCCAGTGTTTGTCACTATTCGAGAAATACACAATTTGAAGAACGTCGAGGCTAGTATTTCAGGTCATTATATCCTTGATTCGTCGTTCGTTGAATCGATTCGAAAAAAGGATGGCGGCGAATACTCCGTATTTGAATGTTGTATGTGGTATGGAGTACGATACGAGCTACTATGTCGAAAAGTTTTGAAGGTCGTGAGTGTGTTTCGAGTCCTGAAAGTTGCCATAAACTCGAGGAAAGGCAAGACACAATTTATATGGCGCGACATCGGCACAAGTGAGGCGTATAACTCCACTGCAGGCTCATCCGCTGAGTTGGAGTTAGCGTATATAACGTCTGTAGACCGAGCATAGCTATCGCTCATAGGGGCGCTGCTTTACGCCCTCATTGCTTGTGTGAGCGTCGGTACTACCTCATGGGGTGAAGCTATATTACGCTCTCATTATGCCGTCATCGATGCGCTATATACTGCGCTGCGGAAATTAGGAAGGGCGTTTAATATACGCCTCCTTTAGAAGCTCAAGTATATCGTGCAATTATTTTTTGCCTCTATATTCTGAAAGAAATTTTCTATCTATCTATGCATAGATTACGGTATGAAATCTAGACTATCCTCCTCCAAGAAAATACGATTCTAGGAGTCTAGGAGTGATTTGGACAATCGTCTCCGTGTTATTTTTTTGGATGATATTTTCCGTTATTAATTCTGCGCGTTATTCCCACGTAATTTGAATGATATGTAAACATATTGCAAAATCTCATGAGAAATCGTTAGAAAATCAGAATAAAAGATAATCTAAAAATACTGGTGAACTCAGTCAAAACTGAATAAAAGAAGCAATGAAAAGTGAAAATTATTAAATCACCAGTGCAAGTTGTGTTTAAAAAAATCTTTACAATTAATAGAAAATTCCGTAGAAAAATAGAAAATGCAATTAAAGAAAATTCTTCTTGGCCTTTGATATTGACCTTTGCCTCATGATTTCGAGTGTGAATTCACATATTTTGAAATTTCTACGAGTTCAGCTGCGTCTTTTCGGAATCGAATCGATCACAAAACGTGGTATGTTTCATCATCGATTACTCATTTGGGGAGACACATTTGGGTGTCTACAACCCCCAACCTTCCTAWGTATTTCAAAGTGAGTTTTTTTAGTTATACTTTATAAACCCTTGAAAAAAGATTTTACTGTAAATTGCGTTGTTTTTGGTAATCGTAGTTAAATTGTRTGATTGGGTTAGTTGATTATTGTCTAATATATTAATTTGCCATTTAGATTAATCATGGTATGCCTTTTCTCTTATTTGTGTGTGTAATGTAACTGCTTTCTTTTACACTTTCTTTATATTAAACTTGGTTTTATGTTGTTCTCTTAAAAATCATAACAAAAGTCTCTTGGTTGGTTTGAATTTAATTCTCTTCATTTTTTGTTTGATTTTAATACGAAAATGGTATGTTTAAGTTAGTGGGTTTTGTGTAATTGCTGCTAATATGTGGGTTTTTTTAACGAATAAAAAGATGGAAACGAAGAATTGGATGTGAGATCTTTTTCATGTTTTTTTTATATATACACTTCATTTGCAATTTTTAAGGTTCTGTCTTGTGTTTTGGCGTTTGTTAAATGGTTTATTTCTTTTATTTAGCGGAAAATGAAAATGTTTAAGAAAAGGATGTTGCAATTTCARCTCAAGGATTAATATTGTCTGCTAAAGGTAAGATCTTATTGTGGATGCGATTATAAGGGGTGGGATTAGGAAGTCTACGGATGAAGTGGGGTGGTTGTGGACGTCGTTGGCGGATTCTTATATCAAGAGGGAGTTGCCGGAGAAGGCGAGGGATGTGTTTGAGGAGGGAATSATGACTGTGGTTACTGTGAGGGATTTTAGTGTGATTTTCGATGCGTATTCGTAGTTTGAGGATAGTATGTTGGCGTATAAGATGGAGAATATTCTAACTAAATTGATTCAAACTGACGCTAAATATTCATTTTTCGTAAGATCATTTTCTTTATTATGTTTAGAAAGTTAATTTCATATCTTATGATTTGTCCATAATGAGTTACGGGGTATAAGGTAATTATTGCTAGGGAAAAAAATTAAGTTCGGAAATACAGAGTATATTTCACACCTTATCATATGTTTTACTATAAACTTATATAACTTCATTATGTACTAAATTATATATGGAAAAAGTTAAATGTAGCCCCTGAGGGCTGACTATAAAGGAAGCTAAAAGTGGAAATAATATGCATAATTGATTCATTTATACATCAATTGTGTATTATTTTGTCTTGAATTTACAACTTATTTCATTTTTAAGTAACTATTTATATCTATATATAGCTCTAAGGGTTGTATTAGATAACCCTTTATATATTCTATAACTTATTAATGTAAAAAGTTCACAGTTATTTTAATGAATATTATGATAAATTACAATTAATCAATATGCATGATGATTACCTACTTAATTTAATCATCATGGCATGTTAATGAATGACGGGTGCCCGGCTAGGGCATTGGGTGGAAAGCCGAACCGGACACTCTCAAATACTATTATAAACCTGATACCAACTACCATATACACAAGTTAAGTAGTAAGTTAAGGGGTTGATACCACGGAGAAAGAATCAAAGGAGTTAAATCGAACTTAACTAGCTTGGCAAGCAAACAAACCTTGAAATTGGGAAATTTGATTTAAGACTAGCTAATGGAAACACTTGAAATAGAGAATTTCGGAAAACAATTATTCTAAAAACCTAGGAGATACAGTTGTCAACTTCTTATAGTAAAGGATAATGTCAATCAAAGTGTGTGTTCTACTCCATCAAAAAGGGTCATAGAATCATGGTTTGGAAATTTGGTTAAGTATCATTTCCCAAGTCAACTAACCCTCAACCTCAAGTTAAAACCCAAGTCCCCTCAAAACTCTTACTAGAATTGAAACAATCCGAATCAAACCAATGCCCAAGTCAATCTTCACAATCCCTTGCAAAGGGTTGATCAAGCACCTCGTCTGCCCCAAAAACAATAGGTAGTCACAAATCCAAAGCAATAAGGTTTGAGAAATCACATTCAAGGCAAATATGGTGAATTGGAGAGAAACAATTATTCATCTTGGCATTGAATATGATTATAGAAGGGACTTCTACGCATCCTAAGTTGCTAACTACTACACAACATGCTTAGCACTTGTCCCATAACCCTAAATGTGGGAGTTTTGGGGTTTTGGTGAATTTGCAATTACGAAAATGAACCTTAACCATGCACTGCCTATTTACATAAGTAGTCCATTATTTTGTGTTTTTACGAAATGCCATTCTTTTCTCTTTGAAAGTTTAAAAGATATTCCTAATTCATATTCCCTATCTTCTCTTCCTTCACGATCTATGTCTTCAAAATCCTTCATTCATTTCCTGCATTTTTGCTCCTCTCTCTCCTCTTCTCTCTCTCTTCTCTCTCTTCATCCTCTCTCTCTCTTCTCTCTCTTCCAAAGGTTTGGTTCCCAGGAATTTTGAAACTCATCCTCCATGTCGATTTTCTCCGTGCGGTTTCCATCCTTTGCTTATATTACGCGCGGAACCAGGACTCCTATGCTACCTGTTTTTTTCAAGTGAGTATGCTTCGTATTTGCATACGGTTAGTTTTTTTTTTTTGTTTGTTATCTTTTGGTATTGACGGTTGGTGTGGTGTTTGATTGTTGTTTTGGGGTGTTATTCGTGGCTTGGAACTAGGATTTGAATGGGTTTGAGGATTGGGGTTGATTGTGTTGTTTAGGTTTGTTTGATTGTTGGTAATTAGAGTTTGTGTTTTTTTACGATTAAGTGGCTTGTTGATTTGTGGTTTGGGGTTTTACGTTTTGGCTCAGATCTGAACTTTAAGTACAACGGCTAATTTTTACAATTCCGTTTGTTTACTTTTCCAGTAAAAATTTATCTATTCTAGATGCAATGCACTGAATTGAAGGAGTCATGGTCAAAATAATTATTGAAGTGCGAATATCTGGATTTATGATGTTTTAATTGCGATTTTGTTGAACGTTAAGATTCTGACAGGAATTCAAATCTCTGCGAAATACTGCATTTTGGCATCCGACCAATTATCATAGCGGTAAAGGCTCAGCGGCCAGAGATGTCCTTGCGGCTCCTTGTTTGTCGCTTATGAAATTTGCGTTCGTGTGCTCCTGTGATAAGTGCTTGGCCATAATAATCGCCGTTGTCACCAAACTAACTCAAGCGGCGCAAGCCCAAGGTCAGCCTTTTAACCGTGTAAGGCTTCACTAACCTCCCCTTCGAGGGGGTTGACCTCAGCTTCAGTTGTCATGGAATTGAGGCCCCCCATGGAAATCCGCCATGTGAAATTGGCGTTGGGGTGTGTTGTTGATTGAGGGGATCGCCACCTGCGTGCTATACATGTTATGCACGGACGCCCGAAACATTGGTGTCCAACTAATGGCCCACAGATGGTTTCAGTAAACCAGTGGTGGGTTCGGGGACATGTACGGACTGAGATCTTTTGACCCAATCCGCCCATGTACGCGGCTTTACTCGGTCTCATTGTAGTTCCATAAGTCCATAATTATTGAATACAAGTAGGCCTAGTCGATTTTGACCTTGAAAGCGCACTAACCTAATATTACTAGGTGGGTTGCTAATAGTACAAACATTGACTTCTACCATGGATAACGGCGATCACTTGAATTGTTAGTCAATATTAAGTAAGGTGGGTAGAAAAGCCGGTCGTTCCATGATTATCTGTTTTAATCGTGATAAGCAATTGAATTCCGGTCTTGTTTAAGCAAGTACATACAAGTGTGATAGAAAATGTACAAATGAAACATGAAGACGAAAGGTTATAAAGCATAATATACATGTGTTCTTTCTCACCTTGATCTCTGCGCAATAAGCAAATTGTTAAGTAAAAACTAAAATAAGGAAATACCCTTTGAATCGAATTGCTAATTCGAAACAAATAAACGCGTTAGTATTTCGACAATAACAATATGCACATAATAAATTGGTGAGAGATGATGACATAATAATCAAGTGTTATTCGAAAAAACGAATTTGAGAACGTGAGGTAATTTGTCAGAGTTATATCTTGGATTTGTTGCGTTTGATCGATTCGAAAAGGGGCGCGAACTCGTATTTGAAGTGTTATGTGTTATGGGATCAGAGACTATGTGAAAGTTTTGAAGGTCGTGAAGTGTTTGATCCTGAAAGTTGTCCAAACTCGAGAAGGCAAGAACCATATTTATAGGCGCGAAGGCACAAAGTGAGCGTATACTAAACGCTCATGGGGGAGCGTATATACGTCATGGTGGAGCAATATATACGCTCAATAGGGAGCCGTTATACGCTCATGCTGGTGAGCGTGTATACGCTCCATGGGGTGAGCGTATATACGCTCACATTAGGGAGCGTATTACCGCTCATATTAGGGGCGTTAATATACGCTCCTTTGAAGCTATATATCGTGCAATTATTTTTTGCCTTATTTCGAAATTTTTTCTATTATGCATAGAATTACGGATGAAATCTAGACATCCTCCTCCAAGAATACGATTCTAGGAGTCTAGGGGATTGGAACGTTCCCGTGTATTTTTTTTGGTATTTTCCGTATTTCTGGCGTATTCCCACGTATTTTGATATGTAAAATATTGCAAAATTCATTGAAGAAATCGTAGAAAATCAGAAAAATAATCTAAAAATACTGGTTGAAGCTCAGAAAAATAAGAAGAATGCAATGAAAAGTGATATAATTATTAAACACCAGTGCAAGTTGTTTAAAAAAATCTTTACAATAATAGAAAAATTCCAGAAAAATAGAAAATGCAATACGACTTGTGTGTGTTATTATGCACCTCAGAATAATATTGTGTACTTTAATACGATATAATGTCGTTCTATATCATATAGTATACAGAGTGTATACTTTGCATTAAATCTTATATTTGTGAGATATAATGAACTTTTTAAAAATCATATACGAAGTACAAGAAACATATTTTGTTTAGATAAAAATAAAAACAAAAAACAAAAAATCATTTTTTTTTTACTCAAGCAAGTTGCATGCTTGATGCGTTGTAGTCTGGTAATTCGATTGTTTGTTCATAAGATCCACCTACCTTGTTTATTTGCATCAGATCTATCAAGGCAATTCATTTGCAGAATTTGATGTAGCACCGTTGCGTCACGGAAGCTTTCATTCATATGGCGACTTCAACAATAATCCAATAGTAACATCATGCATACCTCTGACTTTTGCAAAAGAAATTGAGAAAATTAGGCTTTTTGGAGAGGTTGATTTAGGTAGAAGCCATAAATAATGGAGGAAATTGAGGAGAGAGAAAGTTAGAATTTAGGGATTTCATTCGAAAAGTGATTGTCTGAGGGTGTTGAAGAAATATTGGAGAGGATAGGATATTCAGTAATACAATATAAGAAGAGTTGTATTGTTAAAATGAAAACTCACGTGACTTGAATTGGGTTCACAATAAATTAATGTGAACTCGGTCCATTAAAGTCTTTGTAAAAAGTGTAAATGTGTGAGCGATTTTTTTTTTTGGGAAAAAGTAATTTTGGGTGAATAGATTGGGTAAAGTAATAAAAGATGGCTTTAGTATGGAGTAATTCATTAATGTTTGAGTAATTAAGGTAGGTAAAAAGTAATTACGTTATTTTTAGTTTGGTTTGGAACATTTATTTGAAAACATTCCAAAATGGAAATTYGAACAACTAAAAAAATGCAGGGAGTATTTGGTATTTTTTTTCAATTTTCAGTAATTTTCTAACAAAATATTATGTCTATTACTTCCTCCGTAACGGAATAAATGCAACATTTTTATTAGCGCTCTTCTCAATGTAAAATAAGRTAATTATCGGTTAGGTAATGAATTAGTGAAGTGATCTCAAAAATAAAAGGAGGGAAAGAATATAGCAAGAAAAGACAAAATAATTAGCAAAAGGGGTCCCAAAAATATTGCCAATAATAATTTAATAAATGATGAAAGTTATAATTGTTGCAAGTTTTTTGTTACACCCAAATATAGAAATTGTTGCAAGTTTTATGTTACGGATGGAGCACATAAGTCAAATGTAGCCATCGTCTCCTCCCTATGAAAATAATATTTTACCTTTGACAAAAAACAAAAACTTACGTATTTAACTTTATTTCAATCTCTTTTTAATTGGACGACACTTCTTTTGGTCCTTATTTCTCTACAAAATTCTAGCCACTTTTCTCTCAAAAAAACTCTTCTTCTTCAATGCTTTTGGGGCTACCATCAATCTTTAAAGGTAGATGGTAAGTCCCTTTCTTTTTTCTTATGTAATTTTTGTTGTTTTTACTATTTACAATAAAACCGCTATATTTTATTCTCTTCGTGAGATTTGTTTTGTTCTTATTGTGAGACATATCATTCTCCTTTGTGAGATCATTATTGGTTATGTGTTTTTCTCCGAGAATGAATTTATTGGTGAAGATTAGCGCGGGATTACAATAGATTTTTGTTCTTCCACTACATTCAAAAGAATCAAATCAGGTTCTACTTCAAAACTATTGCAGATCGATAGAACCCTAGCGAAAAAATGTATGAAGAAATAGCGATATGAAAGAGGAGCAACTGTACTAGCAGATATTTCTTAGCGATCTAGGTTTTGTCAAAGTTGAATTTAATTCGATCTATTTTGATATGTATTTGGTTGTTACTGATTTCTATTGTGAATTAGTCTTCCCCCTGTTTCAAAAAAAAAAAAACAATCTCTTTTTAATTAACATTTTCATAAAATAAAGAATGTTTAACATTTCAAATTAAACTAGTTTTATATGGACGTGATGCATTCGTGCGTGACATGTTAAGACAACTATGAGAAGTATTTGATTACTCTTGTAAAAAAAACTATGAGAAATATTTGATTACTGGTACACGCCTTAATCATGGTTGCATATATTACTTACCAACATATAAATTTAGCATGAATGTGCGACAATTCTTAAGAGTAAAACACTTTTTTTTAGTTATTACATTTATATTTTTTCTATAATCCAACCACGTATATTTTTTGCTTTTAATTTAACTAAATGATTCAACTGACGCTAAAATATCATTTTTCGTAAGATCTTTCTTTATTATGTTTAGAAGTAATTTCATATTTATGATTTGTCCATAATGAGTTACGGGGTATAAGGTAATTATTGCTAGGGAAAAAAATTAAAGTTCGGAAATACAGAGTATTTTTCCGCCTTAATTCATATGTTTCTACTATAACAACTTATATAACTTCATTATGTACAAATTATATACTGGAAAAAGTTAAATGTAGCCCTGAGGGCTGACTATAAGAAGCTAAAAGTGGAAATAATATGCATAATTGAGTCATTTTATTACATCAATTGTGTATTATTTTGTCTTGAATTTACAACTTATTTCATTTTTAAGTAACATATTTATATCTATATATAGCTCTAAGTGGTTGTATTTAGCATAACCCTTTATATATTCTATAACTTAATTATGTAAAAAGTTCAAGTTATTTTAATGAATATTAATGATAAATTACAATTTAATCATATGCATGAGTGATTACCTACTAATTTAATCATCATGCATGTTCTAATGAATGACGGGTGCCCGGCTAGGGCATTGGGTGGAAAGCCGAACCGGACACTCTCAAATACTATTATAAACCTGATACCACTCCTATACACAAGTATAGTAGTAAGTAAGGGGTTGATACCACGGAGAAGGAATCAAAGGAGTTAAATCGAACTTAACTAGCTTGGCAAGCAAAAACCTTGAAATTGGGAAATTTGATTTAAGACTAGCTAATGGAAACACTTTGAAATAAGATTTGGAAAAACAATATTCTAAAACACCTAGGAGATACTAGTTGTCAACCTTCTATAGTAAAGGATAATGTCAATCAAAGTGTGTGTTCTACTCCATCAAAAAGGGTATAGCAATCATGGTTTGGAAATTTGGTTAATATCATTTCCCAAGTCAACTAACCCTCTCAACTCAAGTTAAACCCAAGTCCCCTCAAACTCTTACTACGAAATTGAACAATCACGAATCAAACCAATGCCCAAAGTCAATCTTCACAATCCCTTGGCAAAGGGTTTGATGCAAGCACTCGTCTGCCCCAAAAGACATAGGTAGCTCAAATCCAAAGCAATAAGGTTTGAGAAATCACAATTCAAGGCAAATATGGTGATTGGACGAGAACAATTATATCATCTTGGCATTGAATGATTTAGAAGGGACTCTACGCACTCCTAAAGTTGCTAAACTACTACACAACATGCTTAGACATTGATCCCATAACCCATAAATGTGGGAGTTTGGGGTTTTGTGAATTTGCAATTACGAAATAACCTTAACCATGCACTGCTATTTACATAGTATGCCATTATTTTGTGTTTTTACGAAATGCCCATTCTTTTCTCTTTGAAGTTTAAAGATATTCCTAATTTCAAATATTCCCTTCCTTCTCTTCCTTCACGATTATGTCTTCAATCTTCTTCATTTCCTGCCATTTTTGCTCCTCTCTTCTCTCTCTCTCTCTTCTCTCTCTTCTCTTCTCTCTCTTCTCTCATCTTCTTCAAAGGTTTGGTTCCCAGATTTTGAAACTCATCTCCATGTCGATTTCTCCGTGCGGTTTCCATCCTTTGCTTATATTACGCTGCGAACCAGGACTCCTATGCTACCTGTTTTTTTCAAATGAGATGCTTCGTATTTGCATAAGGTTAGTTTTTTTTTTGTTTGGTTACTTTTAATTGACGGTTGGTGTGTGTTTGATTGTTGTTTGGGGTTTATTCGTGGCTGGAACTAGGATTTGAATGGGTTTGAGGATTGGGGTTGATTGTGTTTTTAGGGTTTGTTTGATTTTGGTAATTAGAGTTTGTGTTTTTTTACGATTAAGTGGCTTGTTGATTGTGGTTTGGGGTTTAACGTTTTGCTCAGATCTGACACTAAGTACAACGCTAATTTTTACAATTCGTTTGTTTACTTTTCCCAAAAATTTATCTATTCTAGATGCATGCATGAATTGAAGGAGTCATGGTCAAAATAATTATTGAAGTGCGAATATTCTGGGATTTATGATGTTTTAATTGCGATTTTGTTGAAGTCTGAAGATTCTGACAGGATTCAATTTCTGGAATACTGCATTTTGGCATGACAATTATATAGCGGTAAAGGCTCAGCGGCAGAGATGTCTTGGCTCCCTTGTTTGTCGTCTTATGAATTTGCGTTCGTTGTGCTCTGTGATAAGTGCTTGGCACTAATAATCGCCCGTTGTCACCAAACTAACTACAAGCGGCGCAAGCCCAAGGTCAGCCTTTTAACCCTGTAAGGCTTCACCTCCCCCCTTCGAGGGGGTTGACTCAGCTTCAGTTGTCATGGAATTGAGGCCCATGGAATCCGCATGTTGAATTGCGTTGGGTGTGTTGTTGAATGAGGGGATGCCACCTGCGTTGCCTATACATGTTAATGCACGGACCCCGAACATTGGTGTCCAACTAATTGCCCACAGATGGTTCAGTAAACCAGTGTGGGTTCGGGGACATGTACGGACTGAGATCTTTTGACCCAATCCGCCCACATGTAGCGGCTCTACTCGGTCTCATTGTAGTTCCATAAGTCCATAATTATTGAATTACAAGTAGCCTATCGATTTGACGCTTGAAGCGCACTAACCTAATATTACTAGGTGGGGTTGCTAATGTACAACATTGACTTCTACCATGGATAACGCGATCACTTTGAATTGTTAGTCAATATTAAGTAAGGTGGGTTAGAAAACCGGTCGTCCATGATTATCTGTTTTAATGTGATAGCAATTGAATCTCGGTCTTGTTTAAGCAAGTACATACAAGTGTGCATAGAAAAATGTACAATGACACTGAAGACAAGGTTATAAAGCAAATATACATGTGTGTCCTTTTCTCACCTTGTCTCTGCGATAAGCAAATTGTTCAAGTAAAACTAAAAAGGAAATACCCTTTGAATGATTAGCTAATTCGAAACAAATAAACGCGTTAGTATTGACAATAACAATCATGCACAATAATACAATTGGTGACGAGATGATGACATAATAATAGTGTTAATTGAAAAAACGAATTTTGAGAAACGTGAGTAATTTGTCAGAGTTATACCTTGGATTTGTTGCGTTTGAATCGATTCGAAAAGGGGCGCGAACTCGTATTTGAAGTGTGTATGTGTATGGGACAAGAGACTATGTGAAAAGTTTTTTGAAGTCGTGAAGTGTTTGAGTCCTGAAAGTTGTTCCAAACTCGAGAAGGCAAGAACCATATTTATAGGCGCGAAGGCACAAAGTGAGCGTATATACGCTCATGGGGGGAGCGTAATACGCTCATATACTAACTTAATAAAAGATCTTTTAATACAACAAAAATATAAATAGTTTTAATGAAAAATAATAATAGATTAGTGTTACAAATAATCAACATAAACAGATTAAAAATAAATCTAATTACAAGATATAGGAAATATATATGCGTAATAAATGAACAATAAGATGTAGATAGCATTATAAGAGTTTATAGATGATATATTAAAAAAATACCCCCCTCACACAGTATAGAATATTCATTCAATCATAAATTTCAATCATGAAGATCTCTACATGTAAATATTTAATTATTTTCAACAAGCTTAGAAGTTTATATTGCAATCATTCACTATGGTAATATCACGTATAAATAAAATAATATTTCATATAAAGATTTATACGAAAAAAAAGAAATATAATATATTACTATTATACAATCAATTCAATCAATTCAAGCATAAAATATTAAGAAGGCAAGTAACAAATATTTACTAAGATATAATATCTCGGATGATAATGAATTACACATAACGGTTCATATACAATTAAAGATCATAAATTTGCAAATAGCTACGATTCATTAAAATACAAATAGAAAATTAAAAATAATACATTTAAGCAAAGATATACTATAAAATTCATCATTCAATCATAACGAAAAAACATTAACAATTCAATTTCATGATTTAGTCAGAAATTAGCACACATAAAAAAGAAACAAAAGAATTCACAAATGTTCAATCATACAATGAATAATCTTTACGCATCAAATGACGAAATATCATCAAAGCAGGACAAATAAGACAAATAATTTATCTTTCATAAAGAGAATCATTTGTACCAATTATAAAACATAATAGATAAGTTGCTAAACATAGACAGATTAAAATTTTATGTATATGATTACATAAAATAATAATACAATCTAGCATCTCAATAATATATAATATATATGAATACCAACACTGTTTGGACATTAATCATCAGAATGAGTAATTAAATATAAGCATATGAAAAATTCATATGGAAAAAAAATATACACTGAAGATAGTTATAGACAAGAATTAATAACATTGATCACAGAAAACAAATAAATTAAAATATGAAAACACGACTAGTAATTAATTAATAGTGCTCATAAAAAATCATATTCAAGTTTTACTAGATAAAATATACAATAACATTAATAAAGAGGACATAATAAAAATGCTAGTATATTAAGACGTTATACGAGTGTGAAAATAGATTTCTAAGAATAAGAGAGCAAAAAGTACAAGATCTTATATAATAAAAAAACATGGTGAGCATAATTCGCATTCATTAGGAGCGTATATTACGCTCATGCTGGTGAGCGTGTATACGCTTCATGGGTGAGCGTTATAAAGCTCATGGGGAGTGTGTCGTATATACGCTCATGGGGAGCGTCTTATATACGCTCCTTTCAAGAGCTAACTTATGCCAATTATTTTTTGTCCCAATTATCTTCGAAAGAAATTTTCTAATCTTTAAATCTGCAAGATTACGGATGAATAGTGCAACATCCCCTCCTCCAGAAAATACGATTCTAGGCTAGTTCTAGGAGGATTTTGGACAATCGTCTCCTGTGTATATTTTTTGGATGATTTTCCGTTATTAAGACTTTATCTGCGCGTTCATTCCCACGTAAATTGTTGACTATTGTATAAACTATTGCAATTTCATAGAAAATTCGAGAAAATCAGAAAAAATAAATCTAAAAATACTGGTGAACCAGCGAAAGATGAAGAAGAAGCAATGAAAAGTGAAAATTCATTAAAATCACAGTTGCAAGTTGGTGTAAAAAAATCTTACAATTAATAGAAATGTACCGAAAAAATAGAAAATGATTAAAGAAAATTCTTTTGGTACTCTTGTATTGACCTTTGCGCTCCATGTATTTCGAGTGTTGAATATCACATACATTTTGAAATTCTACGAGTTCAGCTGCGTCTATTTCGGAATCCGACATCGATCACAAAATCCGTGGTATGTTTCTCCATCATCGATTACTCATTGGGGAGACACATTTGGCCGTGTTCTAACAACCCCCCATTCCTATGTATTTCAAAGTGAGTTTTTTTTATTATACTTTATCCTTTGAAAAATGATTTTATCTGTAAATTGCGTTGTTTTTGGTAATCGTAGTTAAATTGTCTTATTGGGTTAGTTGAATTATTGTCTAATATATTAATTTGCCATTTAGATTAATCATGGTATGCTTTTCTCTTATTTGTGTGTGTAATGTTAACTGCTTTCTTTTACACTTCTTTATTATTAAACTTGGTTTTATGTTGTTTCTCTTAAAAATCATAACAAAGTCTATTGGTTGGTTTGAATTTAATTCTCTTCATTTTTTGTTTGATTTAATACGAAAATGGTATGTTTAAGTAGTGGGTTTTGTGTAATTGCTGCTAATATGTGGGTTTTTTTACGAATAAAAGATGGAAACGAAAGAATTGGATGTGAGATCTTTTCATGTTTTTTTATATATACACTTCATTTGCAATTTTTAAGGTTCTGTCTTGTGTTTTGGCGTTTGTTAAATGGTTTATTTCTTTTATTTAGCGGAAATGAAAATGTTTAAGAAGGATGTTGCAATTTCATCCTCAAGGATTAATATTGTCTGCTAAAGGTAAGATCTTGTTTGTGGATGCGATATAAGGGTGGTTAGGAAAGTTCTACGGATGAGTGGGGTGGTTGTGGACGTCTTGGCGGATTCTTATATCAAGAGGGAGTTGCCGGAGAAGGCGAGGGATGTGTTTGAGGAGGGAATGATGACTGTGGTTACTGTGAGGGATTTTAGTGTGATTTTCGATCGCGTATTCGTAGTTTGAGGATAGTATGTTGGCGTTATAAGATGGAGAATTTGGATATGTGATGAGGAGAATGATGGAGGAGGTGTAGTAGGGTTAGGGTTTTTTGGCAATTTCAGTGGCATTTTCCTGCTGCGAACCATGAACCCTCAACTAATTTGCGTTCTCTATTTTATTGCTTAGTTGGGTTTCATTCGGTTTTGGGCAGTGAAGGATTTCTGGGTTTGATTCAGTTTGGTGATTCAGTTTCAACTCCATTTCACGGGTATGCTTCGCCTTCTTTCATTTTTCGTTTTTAATTTTTATCTTTCACTCTTTAGTTTTCAGAATTTGTTATCATGATTTTGTTTTGTGCATCTGTTTGATGTGTTTGATTTTGGGGTTTTTTGATTTTTATTGTATGATGATGGCATTTTAGATTTCATATTAGTGATTTGTGTTGAGTTTCCTAGTGTTTTGAGCGATGATTAACAGTTGCAAAGAAACAGTACATGGTCTGATGAATACAGCTGGTCTGAATAGCTTGAGATACTGTTCTTGGTCACTTGAAAGATAGTGACATGTATGTAACAAGTTTATATTGTGAAAAATGCTATATTGTTTGGCATACAGGAATCAACTATTAAAGCAGAAAGTCCTTCGAGGAAGGACTCGAGAAAGATCAAGCTTATACTGAAGATCAAGGAAAGCTTCGAGAAGTTGAAGACATTGAAGAAATAGTTCTAAGGAATAGAATAAGTCTTCTTGTTGTATAAGTGCATGAATGTTTGTTGCGTGCTTGTATTATTGGTTGATGGCATTGGGTTTCGAACTTTCCTCTCTTAGAGTTGAAGGCAAACTAAAGCAGTTGGTTTGGTTGACTTTGACCCTACTAGTTGGGAGAACAGTTGTACCTGTTCTCACAACGCAGATCATCTTGTCGAGCAAGAAAAGATTTTTGGAAAGTTTTTTTAAAAATATTTTTTGGAAGTTTTTCATAAAAACGGTTTATGGAAACTTCAAAGAGATCTAGTGGGAATATATGTTTGGATATATGGTAATTACTTGAGATTCAATTAAGTCATAAGATATTATATCATCTAGTATGGAATAATATCTTATGGACTTTCCTAAATATATAAGGAGTAGATATATCTTTGTTTATCTCCTATATTCTAGGGTTGCATTACTAGTAATTGCTAGGCCTTTGGCTATAAATATCCATGCATATAGACTCACGAATCAAGACTTCTCTCTACGTTCTTAAAAGGTGTATATTTGAGAGAAAGAAGAAAGAGAAAAAGTCCAAAGCCTAGATCAAGCAAGCATTGTTCATACACAAGAGTGCAACAATATTGAGCGATCAAATACTCTTGTAAACTCATAAAGTGAGTAATGAGAGAAAGTGAGTTGTATTGAATTACCAACGAAGGGGTTGGTGATTGGGTAGCAATTGTGAGTTCAGTTGCGAGTGCTTGTGAGTTCAAGTGCGATCTAGCACACTTAGGTTGAGTGTGGGGTGACAATTGTATGTGTGAATTCACGTACATTGTGAGTGAGAGTTGCTTTGTTATTTCGGTGTAGATTTAATAAAAGTAATAGGGTAGGAGGACGTAGCCCCAGAGTTGGGTGAACCTCGTTAAATTTGTGTGTCTTTAATTATATTGCTCGATATCGTTCTACGTACTGTTCAAAACACTTATTCCGCTGCGAGACCAGTCCAACTGGTCTACTCTACTAGAACAGTACACAATCAAATTAATAATAGGCACTCAATTCACCCCACTACTTGAGTACCTTCGGGAAACCTTCAATTTGGTTTAATGTTGTGACGTCATTTGATGGTAATTCATGGTTGTTTCTTTTATCCCGAATTTTAAAACAATAATATTTGCGAATTGGATTTCTTTCTGCTTGGATTGGAAATTGGTTACTAATTAATCTATTTGCATTGGGACAATGCTTTGGATGAACTGCTCCTACTCACCCAATCAGGCTGGGACTTGCTCTCAACATCTCTGTGATTTACTATGTGATCTTGAACTCCCCTGATCGTGCTTGTGCTCTTGCTAAGCAAGTTTGTACATCTTAATGATTTCTTTGTTAGTATAGCAATATTTCTCCTATTTACGTACACTTGCATCCTTTGGAATTGTTTAGCTACTCTAACTTCAGCAGGGAGTATACTCTTATGGGTTTCCATCATCTTCATTCCATCTTTAAAGTTTACATAGCCAAATGTAAAAATGAAGTTATTGTAGGATCATAACATGGGACTAAATATTAGCTAAGAGTTTTGTTGCACAATCAGTGAACAAGAACACAGAAATGTAGAAGCACACTTTTCATTCAGCTAAGAAATGTGGAAACGCAATGACTAATGCAATTAATCAATTATTGCTTACGAATTAAATATTATTACTTTTCTTATTTAACGAAAAGAATGTACATAAACATGGTATTAAAGWTAGTTTGGTTTCTTCAAAAAYTTCTTGGAAGAAAAGGTCAATTTGTGATAGTAAATAATCTTGTTGGCCTTTCAAAAAAAATATTATTGCCTTAGTTTTTGTGTGTTTCTAATTTAAACAAAGAAAACAGAGTAAGTTGAGCAATTTAGATAAACTATCTGGCAAACGAGTCGAAGAAAGAGAGATGAAATGAGTGAAGGCAGCCTCAGCAGCTTTGTGCTGAGCCTCTTTCACAGATTTGCAAGAGGCAGATGAGTCAAAGGAAACACCATTCACTGCCACTGAGGCTGTGAAGCGTGGATTGTGGTCTGGACCATATTTGACAGCTGAATACTTAGAAAATGTCGATGATTTCCCATCACACATCTCCTGTAACTTTGATTTATACCTAGTTCCCTTTTTCGCTGTTTTTCAGTTTGTGTGTTTCGGTATGGTTGCAAAGAATGAATAGAGCAGATAGGGTTTGAGGGACTCCTTTTTTTGTTTTGTAGATGAGAGAAGAAGAAAATGCTTCATGTATGTTTGTACTTCACTACCTGTATTAATTGCCAACTGTGAAATATTCATAGATTGATATATAAACCCTGTTGTAAAGGTCTGGTTTTTTTTCTTGTATATGCCTCAAAATTGTTAAAAGTTCTGCCAAACAAATATGAGTTCATTTGGTTCTTATATTATTACTATTTAATCAAGTATGACAAAGGTTAATTAGTATTCTCATCATTTAACTTACTGCAATTATCCTCACAAAAAACACACACGAGTAATGATTTTGGCACTCTACAAATCATTTTGACACTCCTCTCCTTCTTACATGAACGGTTACTAGTGTTACTATTCATGTGAGAGGAAATGTCAAAATGATTTGTGGAGTGTCAAAATCACACCGACACAAGATGAGTTTGTGAGTTTGATGTGCAAGTCTATGACTTCCCTTTTTTTCACAAGATGAGTGCAAAAGGCAAAAGAAAAAAAAAAGATTATGCTTAGAAATACTAAAAAGAGAAAATTAGAGAGTAGTTCTATAATGGTTCATTCACTCTTTATAGAACTATTCAACATCTTGGCAATCAAAGTTCTCTCCTTTTTGGGGTTCATTCATATGATAGAAGAATACTTAGCTATGATAAAAAGTCTAACATAATGTGTTAAAAAAGTCTAAGCTACTGGTTTCGTCTAAATTCAAGAGTGAAATGATATAGGCTTCCCCCCTCAATTTGATCATAGAATTGCAAAAGGCATGGGTAGAACAATTCAAGAGGAAATAAACTAGGGAATATCTCTATCATACCTATGTATTTAACTTTTTTGAATATTCATCTTTCAATTGTAATAGCGGCGATCTTGATTAAAGTATCACTCTTAATGTTTGTAATATAAAAAAATTATAAACCATTTTTTTAAAATTATAAAAATAAAATAATTATCAATTAAATACATAAACTAATACAATATTTTATTTTTAGTATTACAATGTGGAACACGGCACGCATGCGCGCGCCGTGTGCCACTAGTAACATGAAAAGCAAAGGAAAACCATCAATAAGAAGCTAAGCCATTAAAACAAGGAATTATATCAACGAAAAGGGTATCAAAGAAACTACTCAATACTACTCCAAATCAAGCAAAACTACTACAAAAACCTTCACAAACTCAAGTAGAAACAATCTAGTAACAAAAGAACTCAAAAGCAAAAGCATTAGCAATACCCACAAAAAGTTGCAAAAACGAAAATCAAGCAAAACTATCCAGCAACACATAAAAGACATCTTCAGTAACAGAATGATTACCCTCGAAATTCTAGGTCAAAAGCATATAAAAGATTGTAAGATTTGAGCAAGAAATGAAGATTCTAGGACAAATTGAAAAACTTAAAGCTACTCTCTAATGGAGATTGAAGAAGAAGAAGAAAGCAAAAGAAATCTGAAAATAATCTAAATGTTGCTAAAACTAATCTCTCTAATTCTACTCTTACTTGTCTCTTAGTTTATCTCTCCTCAACTATATATACAAGCCCAAAATACAAGCTCTCATAAAACAAGCTTTCTAGAAATGAGGTGCTCCTGCAGGCGCGTGCCACGCACGCGCGGCAACGCCTCGACGCGCGTGCAAACCTCAGGCTGAACTGCTCAACTTCGAACGACAATAACTTCTTGGTCGTGATCGGATTGCAGCTTGTAATATACCGTTGAAAGCTCTCGGAGTCTACTTTCCAATGAAAAAGTCTCACCTACAATTCAAAGTATACGAAAAGATATGGCTCGAAAGAAGATTTAGAGCAAATGTTCAAGTGCCTTAAAGCTCAACCAAAGCAACCACAAAAAACCAACAAGTAGGAAGGCTTAAAACCAACATGTACACATCTAGGGAACTTGCAAAATACTCACAAATCTTGCAATTGAGGTGTACAAAGATACAAAAGAAGAGAAGCTAAAGAAAAAACTAATAAAAGTACTAAAAAACCACAAAGCTTTGCAAAACTAAACAAAGTGGAAATCTAACCAAAAGGTTAGTGAAATGATATCAAAAACACACATAAAGGCAAAATAAGGAAGAATAAGTGCCTTAAATGTGACATTTTTGGCACTTACAACTCCCTCAACTAGGACTTTGCACGTCCTCAGGACAAAGTAAAAAGCAAAAGAAAAGAAGAAAGAAAAACTATCACACTAACTTACTTTCGTAGGAATCACAATCACTTTTAGAAACTAGTGACAAGCCCTTTAAACCCTAAATCGCTAAGAAGGACGAGGAAGGTCTCGTGATGGGTTCCAAAGAGAAGACCCACAACCTCCATAAATAAGAAGAAAACAAAGCAAAGGTTTTCATAAAACACAAAGAACACAAAAGGAAGAACAAAAAGAAAAGAAAAAGAAAAAGAATTTAAACAAAGTGGTGTTTGGATTGGATTCTTGGACTTAAGGGACGCAATAGGAGAAAAGATGTCCCCCAACTAGAAATCAAACAAGAGTCAAATGGATATCACAATTGTGTGCACTTTCGAAGCTTGCAATAAATCAAGTTATTCTACTCTCTTCCTCTCTCCAAAGCGACCTCTCTTGGCCTTAGTAGTCCAAGCTTGGTGACAACACATAGCTCAAAGGAACAGCTCAAAGGAAGAGCTCAAAGAATAGCATAGAGAGATTTCAAGAGTGAGTTTAAGCACATTGCACTAGATATCCAAATGACAAATTGTGACTCTCCACCTTTTGTGACTCAACCTCAAGGTCAAAGACTTCCGGGTTGTAATGTATTGGCTAAAGGATGGTGAGGATAGAAATATTGGCTTGTGGTCTACACAAGTGAAGTTTCAAACACAAACCAACTTTGGGGATTGAGGTGCCAATTCACAACACTCACACACTTGGGAGACAAATTTATAGCACACTTGCTTTCTCCCAACAAAACACTAACTTGAATATTTTTCCAAAGTGCATATTTTTGGAATTTTTCTATTTTTTTTTTTGCAATGCACTTGGGAATCCACTTTGCAATACTATTGCATTTCACTTACACAATTTACAACACTTTGAGGCTTTATACACATAGCCTTAACACAAAACCAACCACTTTACTTGTCTTCTAAGGGTCAAAACATGTGAAATTTGGCTAAGAGGCACGTAATGTGGCTAACAAAGGATAGGAAAGCTCAAAGGGTGTCCAATGGTAAACGAAAACCCAAATTATTCCCAAATACGTATGTGGAAAAAGAAATAAAAGGTAAATGAAAAAGGGAAAATAATTTGAACCATAACCCAATGAATGTCTTCTTACTCCTAAAAAGCTCGGTCTAGATCTCGAAAAGTCACAACAAATAGTCAAGGGAGGATTCTAGTGAAAACTCTCAATTTTGTGGAATTTTGACTTGTATGTGCCTACTTGGCTTCTAAAAGAATTCACACAACTCACAAGGTCTCAAAGTAAACACAAAAATCACAAAGCAAGGCTTCTCTCATGCACCAAGCTATCCCGGCTTGGCTAGAAAGCTCACCACTAGAAAGAACACATGGCTTGCTTTTAAAGCGCAATTAAAAGATTCCTAGGAAGAGAGTTTCATGACTCGGATTTTGAAAGGATAGTGATTTTGAAAAATTAGACCTTGTTAAGACTCTTAGTTGGGAAGAAAAATGAGTTACTTAAAACTCAATACCATCCAAAATCCAAATCCATCACACAAAACATATTTACCACTTTGCCTTGAAAACCAAAAGAAAGAAAAACAAAAGGAAAGAAAAGAAGGAAAAAGAAATGAAAATCTTTTGGCCTTTTTTGCATTTTTTCAAATTTTTTGTGATTTTTCCAACTTTGCAACTAAAAACTCAAAAAGCACACAACACATATTTACATGCACAACAAATAAATAGCAAAAATCCTAGGAAAAAGAGGACAAAAACTTGGAGATACAAATTACACTACAATCCTTCATCCCTTATCAACTCCAAATCAACTTGACCGAAGTCAAGAACATACAAATAAACCTCAAGGGGAATCCAACAACCGCCGTGCAAACAAATGTAATAAAATCGCCGTGGGACAACCCCTACGACGCCAGAAGCACATAATCCAAATGATAGTTCTCCAAGTATAAAAGAAAATCCTAGAATCTAGCCACATAATTACAATAAGAGGTGGAGTTAGAGAAACTTACAAAGCCGCTTCCAAACTAAAATATGCACAAGAGCCCAAAACCGGGCTCACAACCAAGCTACGGCTCCAATTAAGCAAAACTAACTCCAAACACAATAAAAACAAAATAATAAAAAATATACAATATATACAATATAAACAAAAATATTACAACCAAGCACAAAAGTGACGCATTTGTGGAACTCTCCCCCCCAACTTTACTCATTCCCGGAAATTCAAAAAGCAACCAAAAGGGAAGGTAAAGTTACACAAATGCGCACTAGTCTCTCGATCATGCTTATTCGATGAACGGGGTGGCGGAGGTGGTGGTGGAATGAGAGGCCACCCATACATGCCAAACCCTTCCACAAGTTGATATTCCTTCGTGTAAGTGCGGCTCGGGTTCCAATCGTAGCGGAGGGTGGTAGGAGGATCATGTGGATCCCAACCACCGTAGTAGTTGGGAGGAAAATTATAGTATGYATCYYTCCTCCTATCARGTCCCGCCGCTACGGGATCATAGGGATAAGCAGGATCCCCTCTAAAGTCACATCCTCCCATTTGTTAATAATCATAAGGAGGCACGACACGGTACCCGGGAGCGTTGGGATCCAACTTTCCTAGGCCTTGCCAATAAGGGTAAACTCCCCCCTCACGGGTAATATAATTGCCACCATCATCCTCCATCTTCGGGGTCCAATTTGGGAGGGGACCCAATTGGACCGGGGAGTTGGGATAGTTGAGGTAAGGAGGGATAGTACCCTCATCCACATTCCTCTGGAAGTTGTGAKACTCRGAGTAGGATGGGGTGGCGAAAARCGTTTCGTTCYCCCTATGTAGCCTATCCACATTAGTAGTTAAATCTTTAAATTTTTTCAGAAAATCCTCTGATAGGCTAATAGCAAGAGGAGTGGGAGTAGAAGAAGTAGGAGGGTTAGAAGACGTACCTCCCTCCGTGTCGAAGGGGGTGCGAGGTCGTCGCTTCGGGCGGCGTTGCCTTGGTTSTTGATAAGGGAGGTTCTCGTRCTCCTATTGTTGTTGTTGTTGTTGACGAACTCCTCGGGGGTGAGTGGTGGAGCAGTGTTGAGCGGGGTCGCTCCAAAGAGGAGTGGAGGGATGGGGCGAACGCCCTGTTGGGCACCCATACGAGGCTCATGCTCGTGCCCATAAAGGTCCTACACCGGTATTATCTCCATGGAGGTCCTCCAAGGGTGTT
>SNQN01003576.1:42094-60005 GCA_008642245.1 Bassia scoparia | reverse complement strand
CCTCGTAATCACAAAGACTAATCTTATGTTTATATATGAATTGGTACACATTACATTAGTACTATTTTAATTACTCCCTCCGTAACGAAAAACTTTTAACAGTTTCTATATTTGGGTAGTGTAACAAAAAACTTTCAACAATTGTACAACTTTCCTTATTTGGCAATTTTTAAATACAAATATCTCACCTAACCCACAATTACCTTATTTTTTGGGGACCACTATACTAATATTCAATCTAAACCACAATTATACTACATTTTTTTGGACCACTACACTAATATCCTACATAACCCACAATTACCTTATATTACATTGGAAAGTGTGTTAATACAACCATTGAAAGTTTTTCGTTACGGATAGAGTAGAACGCCTAAGGTGTGTTTACCACATAAAAAAACTTTAATCCAATTTTCAAATAAAATATCACACGAACAGCTACATCCATAAGAACAACTAACATTAGTTTAGAATGTAAATCTTATTAGATCATTATAGCATGCAAGTCTTTTTATTTATATTAGACGCCTAGACGGTGATTTACTAGGTATAATTTGATCAAGATTGGACGGTGCATAAGTCATCGTAACATAGCTTGCATTCACACGTACAATAAAAGAAAAATCGTGCTAGTACATGCTAATAATAATGGACCGTCAAATCCAAACAATATGATCAACTATTGAATGTATTGATCGTCCGATCATGAATAAATAATTAAATTAATTTTATTAATAATTTTTTTAAAAAAGTAATATTATTGGATAATATTGTATACGTGCATGGATTATCAATTATGCGGTTATGCCACTGATTGATTGATCACTGATTTGATAATTAAAAACATAATAGCATGGTTACGACTTACAGCTTACAATTAGTGCTGCCAAATGCCAATCAGATCAATGAATAATAATATTCGATTGACATTGCTAAATTCAAGGCATCTACGTACGTGTGGAAGAACTCACGTGCAACCTAAAATTATTACACCAAGTACACATATTGCATCTTTGACCTACCATATCATCCCATTAACAACGTTAGCTCCAATTCAATTTGCATTTTATTTATTCAATTATGAATACAGCTATTCCATCCGTTACGTTTTATTGACAACACTTATTTGAATATTTCACGTCTCTCAAATAATACCAAGAGATACCAATAAAAGATAACAAAAAAAGTAGAAAAGAGAACTGCATATATTAATTCAATTTACTTTTATATATACATTAGAATTTTAAGCAAATTAAAGTATGTATATGAAGTGAAAATACTTACGCAGTTAAGCAGACCTAACTCGTCACTAAATGTAACACAATTTTCTTTGATGGGGTTTGTTMTAAGAAAACGATGGAGGAAACTCTCTATTTACTTTTAAACCTGCAATTAAGTAATTGAATATTAAAAATAGAAATATTAATGAGTATTGAATATTAATGACACCGGTTGATGAAGCCTACGTACCACTTGTTAACATATATAAGATAAACAAGCTTATACATACTATTTGAGAAATGTGTCAAACTACCCTTGTAGTTGGCTAGTTGCATAAATCATTATCATTCTTTCTTTAGATCTCATTGACTTTATTTATTTTTTCTTGTCACAAGTTGAGAGTTTTGCATAGTTTCCTATGCAATGAATATATACTTCTTGTTCCTAGTTGAGGCCTTGAAGGTTTGACATTGTATTTACTTTACTTAAAGTAGTTGAGAATCTGTCTCTTATACACATCTAGATGTGTATAAGAGACAGATATTGTACGGAGGAAGTACATTACTTTTAAACTCGTCATTAATTCACGACTTGGTCAATTTATTTACAAATTCATACATGTTCTGTGTGTTATAACAGAAGCGATAGAATGCGAAAATAAACAAGAACAAGACACATAGATTTACGTGATTTACCGACAATGCGTCGGTTATGTCCACAGGCAGAGGAGAGAGATAGTATTATTGATTTGAGGAAAGATTACAGAGTACAGAATGATAGTTAGGTTATGGCAAATTGGCAATAAGGAGTATATATAAAACTCCTAAACAGAAACAGAAAAAAGCTCAAGAATAGGCCCAAAAGTAGAAAATCCTAGCACAACAGACATACACAGTAAAGTCGGGGGCGTTGCCCCCGAATCCTCGTACCAGCGAGACCCCCGTACAAGGTTATACGGAGTGGGAGTACAGCATACTACATATTCAAGGCACCAAACTAATACCGCGGATTAAAGAAATTGGGTGGTGATGAGTCTACATCCACATGATTCTTTTGATTGATAGACTTTCCAATTAAACATACATTACATTACGCAAATACGGGCAATGAGTTGCCTGTATATATTTGCTTCATAGTCGTATTTGTGGAGTGTATTGAGCCAAACAATCGATTAAACTTTCCATTTTTATAACCTCTTCGAAACCCTATCAATAATTTGCCCCCCAAAAAAGCTAAGGTTCAGTCAGCACATGAATGGGTCTTGAATTCCTTTGCCAGTATGGCCCCACAACCATGCATAACAACAACCATGAATGATAGATTCCACAGTAGCATTCTGTAGTAGAGAGTAGAGACTAGAGAGGTAGAGTCGTGCAATGTATGTTTGTTTTGTTCCACTAAATTCACGTCATTTTTGTTGTATGAACTTTGAAATTTTTAGAAAACTTGTTTATCGCATTTGCAATTTTTCATAACATTTTACTTTCTCTTTTGGATCTATTTTATTTATTTTTTCGACTCATTGATCGTGAACGTGAATGATATGAACTTCAGAACTTAAAATCTAYCGAAATGAGTATCATAATTAGGCGCAAATTGACAAARGCAAACAATACAAATATARGGAGTACAATAGCTCATTTGATYTGTTACGTACTTACATACGTAGCCATTCATTTGTTGCTCATGTAGTCTTCGAGCAATCACAGCTTGTTTCCCGTTAAGGTTAAAATGAGACTAGACATGCACTTGAAGTGGTACCAATTTTTGTCAAACTACTTGATAGATTGATTACAATTTAAAGCCTGACATTTTGTGGGTCAAGCTCTTTTATTGTCATCACATGCACGATCGATGCCCATGCACCCATCTTCAATTATTTTTCCATGTCAAATTTTTACCGACCACAGCAATCTTGTCGAGTATTTAAGATTGAAGGTTTGAATACAATAATTAATAATATAATTGTCAAACTTTACTGACCAGATCAATCTCGTCGAATATTTAAGATTGAGGTTTGTATACAATAACATATTGATGATTTTAATGTGGTTTACGGAGTATGTATTTTTTGTTTCTAAAAAAAATAGCGAGGAGGTATGTAGTCTAAAGTTTGACAACTATTTTCAAAGATGTTAGCCAACGAAGTAGTTGATTTGACAATATTATTATGAAGTAACAGAAAAGAAAGGTTGAAACCAACCATTCAACTGAAAGGCCGAATGTAAAATGACTTTTGTGATATTTTAATTCATCAAAGCCATATACTATCATTTTTTTTTGTTTAAACATCCACAAAGACGGAATGAAAATTGAATTAAATCTGTTAAAATCGAGAGGGGAGCTCTGACAGCTAAAAACAATCTCTCATCCCTCAGTTCGCTCTCTGATCGGCTATATTTATCATGGGGTGTACCATATGCATTATTCTTGTTAGCATAATATTATACTATTAATTAATCAATAAAAAAAAGTAACTTCACTTGAAAAGACGACACTAATTATTTAATTAATAAGTAGAATTTTCCCGTGTAGCACGATGAACAAATAGATAATGGGACAATTATAAATAGATCTAATGTCTAAAAAATTTAACAAAATTAAAATATGATTAAGTGTCAAAGATACAAATGTGTAAACAAATTACTACGTATTTTCACGGTAAAAAAATGCTAAGTTGCATCCAAATAACATAATTCCAATCAGTTATAAACGATAACAAACTCATTGTTGTTACGTTATTTACAACTCAAGTTCAAACGATATCATGGATTGTTTTAGGTTGAATAATAATGTACTTTGTAACAGTGGAGGTTATATTAGCTAGTGACGAAAGAGAACTTACGTAGTAATTCAATGAAGTTGAAATAACTGTATTACGTAATTATTTTTACCCCGTATAATGAGTGAATTGAGTGGAATTGGTGACATGTTTTTAATGTTTGAATTATAAAACATTTGTTACTCTGTATAATTTTAGGAATTTCATAACTAATTCTATATAACTCTGTATTTTAGGAGTTTCACGTCATTAATAACAAACTCTAGTCCACCTTTATTATATATTTTTTAATAAATACTCCCACTACCCACTCCCCAATTATCGATCTTTATCTCTACGTACCCACTACCAACGCTCACTCCTCCTATTTTCCTTTCATAAAAAATCTCCTCCTATTTTTACAGTATTTCAAACACCAATTCTTTCCAATCAATTCATACTCGCAAATTCCAAAATGCTCCATCTATTATATTAAAAAGAATGTTACTGTTTGTATCAACCCTCAAATTTCACCAAAAACACTCCCGCCAAATTTTCTTCATCTCATCAACTCCCTCCAAATTTCCTTCACTCTCATAAACTCTCTCCAAAAACTACCCTCTCCATATTTATCAAAATAAAAATAATAACGGTACAAGTAACACCACTCGGACAATAATGATAATATTGTCCTCCTCACCGGTTACGCCCTCAGTTCACAGCATTTGCAGCATATCAATCAGCATCAACAATTGTTCAACGCCCTTCGCGACGCCTCCATCACAGCAGTAGTAACCAGCCCCACCACGCATCACTGGATTCACTGCTCCGCGCAAGCCGGTTGCACTTTTGTACAAAGTCTTGATATTTTTTTTTCAATTATTTACTTAATTAATTTAAGTTGAATAATTTTCAATTTTTTTTACTGTAATGTCAACTTTAATTTTAAATACAAGTAATTTGTTAAAATAAAGATATGTATTTATTATTTTTTATGTTTGTATTAGAATAAGGTTTTTTTAAAGGTACAATTAGTTTATGACTTATGCTTTATATGGAGTTTTTTTGGATAAATATGAGGGGGGAGTTTTTAGAGGGAATTGATGAGAATGAAGGAAAAATGGAGGAAGTCGTATGGTGAGTTTGGGGTGGTTTAAACGTGCACATCTATATTATAATAGAGAAGTTGCTTTGCATGAGGAGCCTCCAATCTCTCAAGGAGCTCCCACATGAAAATCCTCCAAAACACCCCTTTAAATTAAAACTACCTTAACCCTTCTCTCTAATAGAAATGTTAACTGCCTAATCTTAGAAATGTTAACTGCCTAATCTTTTTAATTATTCTTTAATTTAAACATCAACATGAAAGGAAAAAAATATAACCATACACACGTTAATCTTTATTTTTAAGAGATGAGCAAAATAATACTCCGTAGCAACTAACTTCCTACCTATATTGGCTATATATATTTAAAAAAAAAAAAAAAAATACACATATACGTTGACACTTTTACAAAGAAAAAACAATATTCCTTCAATAATACTTTTGACAGTTAAAAAAAATTCTTCAGTTAATATTTTTGACTGCAAAAAAATAGCATAAATCAGTTTCTATTCTCTAACAAAATTATCACTATCCTATCATCACAAATCTATATACGATATTCTAATTACTTATGACCCACTTTTTATAACATATCAAATTTTTACAGTGACAATTGAGTTGTATAAAGGTGCATACACATACACAACAATTGCATATAATTTTATAATAGAGAAGTTGCTTTGCATGAGGAGCCTCCAATCTCTCAATGGAGCTCCCACAATCCACATGAAATCCCTCCAAAACACCCCTTTAAATTAAAAACTACCTTAACCCTTCTCTCTAATAGAAATATTAACTGCCTAGGGCGTACTTGGCAATGATAGCGTTGGAAGTAGCTTTTAGCGGTATAAGTAGCTGGTAGCTTAAAAGCTAGTAAGTAGCGTTAGAAGTAGCGGGTAGCGGACGAAACTAAAATTGTCAATATGAGTGTTCGGAAGAAGTAGCGGTTGTATTTATAATAGAAGAAAATTAATTAGCAAGTAGCTTTTTATCTTAGCTTAAAAGCTAAAAGCTAAAACGCTACCCCTACTAGCCTTTGGGCGTGTTCGACGCAGCTTATTTAAGTAGCTTTTAGTGTTTTAAGTAGATTAAAAAGCTACTTGCTCAATTTTATTAGCGTTCGGCGTAGTCGTGTTTTAAGTAGATTATAGCGTTTTACACTACTTCTTTAAAACGCTAGCATGACTAACGTTTGAGAGGTAGATTGTAGCTTTTTCCTATTTTTCTTTTTTTTTAATTATTTTTTAATTTTCTTTCTGTTATATACTTAATTACTCATTAGGTAAAATTTGTTTTTTTTCTTTGAATTTGCATGAAAATAGGATTGTTTTTTTAAAAGTTAAAATTTTGTTTCAATTTTTGCATGAAATGCGGAATGTAACTTTAGAATCTAATGTACCTTTGAAATTTATTTAAAACACCCATAATAATATATATACATAATAATATGCATGATAATTCATTAAATTATATATAAAAAAAACACAATATTGTGAGCACTGCATATCTAGTAGCAAGCATACGAGAATATGGAATCTGCATATCTCATAACTTTATGAAAAATATTAGTAACGCAAATTGCACGGTATATTAATGTGTATGCGTATGGGTGGGATAATTACAAGATTCATACGAGCATGTTTGTATATCTAAAATAATACAAATAAATTAAAATATCAAATTTTTTATTTAAAATCCAACAGCTACCATTACCAAACACTCAAATAAAAAATCTAGATTATTCATCTAAAAGCTACCTCCACCGCTACCTAGTAGCTTTTCAGCTACCAGCTACTCCCACCGCTACTATTGCCGAACACGCCCTTTAAAAAAGGTAGCGTTTAACGCTAAAAGCTATTCAAAACGCTACCTTGCCGAACAGTAATAAAATTAACCAAGTAGCTTTTTAATCTAGTTAAAACGCTAAAAGCTACCTAAAAAAGCTACGCCGAACACGTCCCTAATCTAGAAATGTTAACTGCCTAATCTTTTTAATTATTCTTTAATTTAAACATCAACATGAAAGGAAAAAATATAACCATACACACGTGCGTTAATCTATATTTTTAAGACAAAGAAAAAATATTCCTTCAATAATACCTTTTGACAGTAAAAAAAAATCCTTCAGTAATATACATGCATGAGTTTGTTTATCGAACAGGTGCGGCGACGGCTGCCATCGCAAACAATGGGGCTTCGAAAAATTTCCACCACCATGAATATGTGGGAGCTCGAAGAATATGATTCCAAGTTAATATAACGATGACAAATCGCCCTCCTTTGTTTCCGTCCCCGTTCCAAGATCCACGTGTCCAAGCGAAGCCCGACAGGATCCAAACTTGCTTAGGAGACGTGCTTGCCCAAAACATCCACCTTAGGCGGAGACTGGCCGAAGACAACGAGCTAGTCGAAGATCGATGAGGAGAGATCGATTACCTTAGAGCTTCGCAAAACTGCCAGCTCCTCAAAACGAAATGTAGGGAGATGGTGAGTGTGTCCTCGGGTTATAGACACCTTGCGTGGGACTCGACGAAGCTCTGCTGGAGCCATCGAGGATGCTTGCGGAGAAAATTTTCTTCAACACTGTTAATTTTACTTTTTGTTCTTTTGCATCATTAATTTCTTGATTTTCCTTCGCAGACATCACGTTGAGGTAGCGGAACTGAGCGAGCATTCGCATACCGGTGAGAGGCGAGAAGTTCAAAGATTGCCTGTACCAGAAGCCCAAGTTTTACATCAACAGCAGACAAATGCCATTGCTTCGACACTCGAGGCAACATGGAGATTGATCGAACGAAGCAGAGAATCATCGAAGCTTTCAAGCTCTCCGAGTCCTATAAGAAGACGAAGATGAGCTTGATTCTCAAAGCTTGAAAGTCTAAGTCTGCTGCGGAGGAAGAAGTTCGCTTCGAGCTTTGCAGTTGCTGCGAAGGTGAAAACAGAGTCGAAGCAGCGAACAAGTTGAAGCTGAGCTGGTAAAGCTAAATATAATGAAGAACTTGCAGGACGAAGGAGCAGCTTCGATGTTGCTGCCCTTCTCACAAGCTTCATGGGGAGCATAAGCTACAAGAAGCCAGTGGAGAAGAATGGTGACAGATGAAGGTAGGGGAATCAAAGAGATAGACCTCATTCGCTTGATGCTTGGGTAATGCCACTCAAAGACGATTTATCCTTATGAGTGCTCGAGAGGGCTAAACTATGTCGAGAGTGCCTCGTCGACAAATGATCGCCTCGCCCTAAAAGCCTAACCATTCATCTACAGTTTGAAGATACGTGGAATAGGGCTTCGCCTCCCTCCAGCCTTGAATTAGGCTCTTTTGCTTCCATTCATTGATTGTTGAAAATAGTATATTATTAACGTCTATTTCTATGTGTAAAAATTTTTAGGTACTTTGAACAATTCACACAATTAATTAAAAACTATTATTCTGCGAAGGCTCCATGTGCTCGATTTTTGCGGAGCCCATTGTCGCATGTATGTTTCATTGAGGCACTTTGCATTTTGCTATTCATTGTCTTGATGTCTCTTTTTTTTCATGTATTGTGTTTGACTTTTTCTTTTGTACTTCCTTGACTCTTTTGCCCCTGTAGTCTTTGCAACTCCAGTGTTGAAAGATTTAGCAATTTAGTGCCCTTCCAACAACCTACAGTAGACAAAGATCTCCTTCGCAGATTAGAGTAGCAACCTTTAACATAGCGATAGAAGGGATAGATGGAGTACACTGAAATGTACGTTCGCATCCCACACTGATTTCAATCAAGTTGTGTTTTTCCACGAAATCTTAAGTTATAAAATGACAGAAGATTGCATTGACTTGAGACCTAGTAGGATGTTTAAGTCCTCATGATACTGATTGCCTTAAACTTGGAATGTGGGACTTTGTTCCAAAAGTTTTTACGTGTATCCTTTCGCAGTCCATTAACGATCTGCTTCCTTCGCAATAAACACTTGCCTTCCAAGTTAATAAATATACTTCGCAAGTATGCATCGTTTCTTGCAATAGTTAGGAACCCTCCTTACGCAGGTTAACAATCTTTGCCCTTCGCAAGTTAGAAATCCAACACTTCGAGCAGTTGTTACAGCTTTGCCTTCGCAAGTTTTAGGTCATACATTCGTAAATATTTTAATTCTGTCCCTTCGCAAGCTAGTAGTCAACTTATTCTTTTATATGGGCTTTGCTCAAGGTTAGCATTTGTGGGTTATTGCCCTTAGCAATGAGATTTTCTCTGGAAAGCTTTATATTATTAAAATTACGCATTTAGAACGTGTTTGTCCTCTACAAATGGTGATAATGTCTATTAAGAACTGGTTGAGCTATTATAAGTATGATTTTTAGATTTGTATTTCCTTAGACTTGTAATATTGTCTAGGATTCAGACAATTGGTAAGGATAATAATACCATGCCTGTTTGAGGGTTTTATGCATTCCCTTTGAGTTGTTTCTGCCGATCACTTTGAGTGGTTTTGAAATGGAGAAGAGGGGCACTCGACATTGCCAGTGTAACGCTAATCAACACATTGAGCTCTAAAGCTAATTGAGGCTCTTCATCCATCTTTATTCAAATTACAACGGACCACTTGACATTTGCTGCTTCTCTCACTAAGCACGCGTCAACACTCTATATATGCGTCTAACTTGCAGATCAAAACTTTTAATATTCTTTTTCATTTTCCGTGTCTCTAAGGTAGGACAAGCGTTGTTGATTGGTCTCTCCAGCTTGTAGTCATCGCTCCAGTACTATGCAGTATCCATTACGTCTTCCAAAATCCTCCTTGGGTTTCACTTCGACCCTATTCATTTGGCGAAATTTAGCCTTGTACGAACAGTGGATTCATTTTTTCTGATTTATACCACTCACCCAGCTGAAGAAGGTCGATCGGATTACCTTTTTTGTATTCATCGATGAATCCTACGACGCTTGCTTAAACCTGTGACGTAGAGTAGCGCCGTAATTCTTTGCATTGCCGCTGATCTCCTTGTATTAGGTCAAGATAGGCTTTGTCGTCGCATCTCTTCCAATTTCCTTTCGGAAAAAGAATAACTCTAATGTAGCTTCGATACATTTCCATTATGGGAGCAGTCAGCGTAGGCTCCGACTTCAATACACCAACTCCAAATAAGGAGTTTCCTGACCCGAGCTAGAATTATTCTTCGTTAATAGTAGTCCTGTCATGGACCAATTGACCCAATTGTATATGCTCGATCGACCCTAGACCCTTCTGCGTTGCTTCCTCAATTTTTACTTGTTCATTGCAAGAACAATGATTTCTTGCTGACAGATACTCACCTGCCCATTGCTTGTGATGGCTACAGACGTTAAAATGTAGCTTTGTAGCATGCCCTGGTCCGACATTGCTAACTCTGGTTCACCGTGAGGGCCTTTAGTTTATCTTTGATGCGATCACTGCCATTGTTCGAGACTAATTTGGATTGCGGCTTTCCGAATCTCGTACCAGATGTTCTTCCACGGAAATACCCTTATACATCGGATTTTGAATGCTCTCATTATGTCTCGCTTCACCCATTGGTGATGTTAACACCGGACGGGAATCAGAAATATTTCTTATGTAAATCGCGAGCCTAGAGGAAAGGACCCAATTTCTACTACCCAATTTCGCCAAGGTCAAGGCGATTAGACCGGAGATAGAAAGAAGGTTATGCATGGTTCTGATGCAAGAATTTCCATGAATTTGATTTTATTTTGGACATTTCTTGCTGCTCACGATTAGTTCATTCTAACTACCCTCCTTTCAGATAGACGGCCAATGAAGTATCCAGTGGATGGGTCTTCTCTGCTCATGCCCATATGCACCGATATTGTGACAAGCACCACATTTATTGCAGATGAACTTATCCCTCACAACTCTGACCATTTCTCAGTGTTTGATATGAGCTACTGAGCATAGGGCAAAGAATTCTTGTATTATCTGGCTCGTGTCGCATAGAACGAACTCTCTGGCGCTTATAACAATATTTGCTCGTGTTCGCGGTTTGGAACATTTTCCCTTCAGCTCTATACTCAAGGATTTATCCATCCATTTACTCCCCTCACCCTTACCACGCTCAAAACTCGAAATCTCAAGATTTGTAAAAAGCTATTACTTCTTCGGAAGTCTCCTAGACCTCAGAAAAAAGCTCGGGGAATTCAACCCAGTTGACCTCCGCAGTAGACAGACAGCATGTCCAACTAGACCTTGTCAGCATACATACAACGGATCAGCTTGCGTTGTTATTTTGCCCACTTCGAGGACATTGAACAATGGAACTACTCTAACCTGTCGCTTTCTTCGATATCAACCATTCCAGATACGATAATACTCTCATCCTGCTCAATTTCATTTACTTGAACTTACCACCACTCTGTGAATTAAGATCGGACTTCGCGATTGGCGTCAATTGGTGCCCCAGCGTTCCCATTGCACCCATATAGCTTATTCAGCACCAAGCCTCGTATTTCTTATCATTGTTTGAGTCTCGAACGAACATTAACCTCAGAGATATTCAACGTATCCTCTTCGAGATTGAAAGAACTTCTCGCCACCGCACCGTTTTGGATTGGCAGGATCCTCACAAAACACAGTCCCCTCAACAATCGCATGATGTTCTTCGACATGGAGAGACCAATTTGGCCGGTAAATTCTTACGATGAAGTCCTCGCCAAGGCTGTCCCCCATGATAGTTTTGGTTCAACTCGCGCATAGGTATAAACCATAAGCTATAGCCCATTCAGGCATTCGTCCTGGATGATTTTAGTTGGTCAATGGTTTGTTGTTGTCGGTGTAGATACCATTTTGTGGGTGCAAAATTAAGCGAAGCTCATTATCGCCATCCCATTAGACGCCAACCAAAACTGTTCCTGCCAGCTCTAGCATACACTTAATTTCAGCTGGGTTGTGTCGAAGACGGTGTACAAAATAAGGATTGCAATTGGGGTGCCCTCTTTTCAGTACCGAATACCGTGAGACGCATGCTTCACACCGACAGACATATATAAAAGTCCATCACCTTCCTGCTGGAGAGCCGTTACACAATCAGTGTGGACGAGAGATGGATAGATATCTTGAGTTGTGGAATGCCGCCTTCAGACTTCTTTCGGTCATCTCAAACTTGACGCTCATTTTTTATCGGCTCTGGAAAAGTAATGGCACTTGTCTGACTGCAGAACCTTCCAACTGCTGCCAAGGTTGAGTCCCGTTAGTTTCTGAACTCTTTGAATTCCTTGCGGGGCGATTGCATGATACGAGCTTCCTTATACGTGCGGGGGTTCCGCCTCTTTGGACCCGACTTCATCAAGGACAATACCTCTCAGGGGAAACAACCAGAACGAACACATTCCAGAAGCTACCCCAAAATACACATCGTCCTCTCTTTCGCGCAATTTTAGCTTCACTACCCAAAGTTCGGAGAGCATGCTGTCAATGGTCTTCCTTTAAATATTCTTTAAGATGATCATGTTCTTCTTGTTTTGCGTTCAATGATCATGTTCTATCCTATGTAGGCTCCACAATTCTTCCAAGTCTTACAAATTTGTGTTTACCTCGTTGGTTCAAGTTGTTCAGGGAGTATTTTCACTTAATGCCTCACCTTTTAAAGTGTAACAATACACCTATTGTCCTGACATGAATAATTGGCTCATCTGTCTATGATCTAGTCTTCCTCTTTAGACTCTTGATGGGAACCCCGTGAGTAAGCTATCTCGAACTATAAGGCTCGTAGCAATTGCATGTGGATTACTAAGCTTGTCTATTCTTGGGAAGTAGGGAAACTATCTTTGGTTCGCGATTTTTTGAAGATCGTGTACTCGACGACATTTCTATGTGACCCATGGGTTCAAAGGACGTACATGTAGACACTCAGAGAATTGACAAGGCGAAGCAACCCGCATCTCAGAAGCTATTCTTCATTCCTTCATAGCGTGGCCTTGCTACTTTACTGCCTCAAATTTCTCTTTTTTTTTGTTTCGCTCGAGCTTCTAATTTGTGCATCAAACTATCAAGTGTGTTTGGCGCACTGGATCAACCTCCGGCATTTCTGCACCTCTATGAGAAAGGAAAGCAAACATCCTTATCTCTTAGCAAGACCTTAAGCCCTTCTCGATTCTCTGCCCATGCTCTCCAACTTTCACCGTTCTTTTTAGCAATGGTTGCACATGGGTCAATGGAAAGTTCTTTCTTGCGCGGCCACTACTTCCAGGCCGTGAAAGAGTAGTAGAGCAAATCAAAACCACGAATGATTGCCATCGGGCTCGTTCAGTGACGGTCCCATGGCAACCATAACCAAGACCCTCACACTGTCTTTTTTTCTTTTGCCTCTCCTATCTCAGATAGATATCAGTTATTCCTTCTCTTTGCCCAAACAATTGGTGCCGAAAGTGTAACATATCACACTAGCTGAGGTAAATCATTGGCGACTGCTACCACATGGATGTGCTCCTATCTTTAGCGTCATGGGACAACGAAATTCATCAACATGCGCTCGCTGTAACCACGAACGTGATTTTGATGATTCAGTGAGACTCGGAACGGCATAGATCACGTGTAAGCCGAATGTTCGACTAAATTTAGACTTACACTTCATTTTGTCGGCATTTATCTCCTGGTTCACACATTCGAAGAGAGAAACAGGGAGGTGCACTATGCCGAACAGGTGGAATTGTCCGCCCCACCTCAAATCCAATAATGGAATTATGACAAAGGGACGTGAATCATATCGATCTAGACTCTTCAATTTCTCGAAGCATATCAACACTATTGCTGGGTCGACGAACACCTGTGACGATTCAGGATACGACGGTGTTTGTCGGCAGTCTTCATTTCGACTTTGATGTTATCATCGATCGTGGGTGGTGCTTACCTCACAGCACCTGCCTCTACACAGATGCACGTTCGGGAAATGTATCAATTCGCTTGTTGGTTCATTCATCACCGATAATAGAACATTGTGCAATATGCTTCTGACCACCAAGCAGTAGGCTCCTCACGCCGCAACCCTCCCGAAATGTAACTATTCCGGAATCGAAGTTCGTCATCGTGGCCGGCATCGTTTTGACGAAGTTTCTTCAGAAACGTCTTGATGAAATGTATTTCACCTTCCTTGTATCGAGCCAAAGCGATCCATGCTCTCTTTAAGGTGAAGGCAATCCCGGCTGACAATGCCAATTATTTTGGACCGGAGGAACGAGGCTGCGATTCGGGCAACATCTTTTGATTAATCCGAGTAGTCTGAATTCTTCCAGGTTTTGCATTGCATGAGAGCTTCAATGTAGCACATCTTTATGTAACCTCTTGTACCTTATTGTAACTTATCCCTTGCCGTTATTTACAGTCGCCTGTAAGATGAGACTATCTTCATTACATTCCTCTGGCTCTTCCTTTTTTGAGTCCTCTCCTCAAGTATTCCAGAGCTTACACGACTTTCTGGTCTTTCTCGAATCCACTACTTCGATGATGGTTGTTGAGCGTTTTAAGCGAGGTGAAATGAGCTGCTCTTTCTTGCCTTTTCAGCCGTTCAGATTTCTTGGTTCTGTTCGTCTATCGGTATCCATGTTCCCGCTCTATCTCGGATGCAATTTCCTCTGTATCGTAAGTCCATTACGAACCCTCTGCGCATTACCATTTGGAATTTTGAAAGGACTGTCTTCGTCCAATCCGCCGAGTTTAGTACAATTATATCCAAGATTCACACCGGTCTGCAGACAAGAGATCAATAGGAATTTGGGGTTTCTGATGTTGATGCGTTTTTAAATAACTCTTTAAGTTTATTTGGGTCTCACGTCCTCGTTCGGAATATCTCTCCTCAGGCCCAATGCAAGCGTTTTTGTTTCTCCCCGCGATGCTTGTCTGTCTCCTTGGACGATGTTCCATCCGCCATGAAAATTGATGATTGATAGCCAATTTCGGGATCAATCACTTTCCCAAGATATTCATATGATACATTCATCGCATGGAACCTGTTGGGAGGTACGAGACTGACCACTAACAGATGCTAACCCCCTTGAGTACGGAAGGACAAGTACAATCTCGCACAACATTGCAAACATCAATCTGCTTTGCGAGGGTTCTGTGTCACACTTTCTAGCATTAATCGTTCTCATTGCTAATATGCTCCATAGTGGAAATCGTGGTTACATCATAAGACATCATGGAAGGAAAATTTTGCTTCTCTCATTGACGGATTGAGTTGCCATCAAATCGAGCATCACGAAGAAAAAGGGTTTGTCGATTAGGGAAGGTCCTTGCAACCCTTCCCTCAGTCCTTGGGGGAGGAAGGCAAGCATCTTATAGCGAGCATGGACGGTTCTTTGTTTGCGTTGATTAGTACTCCGCCTTCCGCGGCTTGATAACACGACCAACTTATCGGTGATGACACGAACTTCCTGTCATCACCGACTCCTTGAATGACCAGCCGTTAGCATGCGTTTTCGGGTAATGACGTGTACATCGAATATAGTGGTTGTTGTCAATGCGTTCTTGACCCTGCTCAGACGAACGATCATTTGAGCATGGATCTGATATACAATAACGGCGGTAGTCCAACGATCGGTAGCGGATATGTTTCATCATACATGAGTCTAGTTTTGGGTTTACTCTTCTCTCCTTCTTAGCTTATTATTGCGAATACCTCTCTTGCGTCTTTGGCTCTCTAGCCCTCGTTCCTCCTCTTGCTTTGGATGATTGTCCTGCGTCCATACGAACGAGGGATTACACGACAGAGGTTATTATTCACATTGGTAGTGCTCGGATCCTCCTCGGACTCATGGCTATGGCGTGTTATTCTCTTCATCATCCCATCATCGTGGAGAGCGACCCAATGGGACACCTTCATTTATTGCTAGTCCCCGGGTGGTGGCAATTTTTAGAAAACAGTTTTTGAGGCTTGAGGAGGTTGCGATATACATCACTAGACCTGACTCTGTCTCCCTTTCAGGAAATCAATTATCCTGTTGTCTCAGTTCTACATTCTTCCTTGTACTCTGGGTAGCGATGCTTGACTTGGTGTTTTGATTGTTGGGACACCTCAGCCGGATTTGTACTACCTGAAGTATAACCACGGCCTGGGAAGTGTTTAGCAGGGATCTGAGCTGCAACTCCCCTCGTTCTTCTTCCTTCACCGTGCCTGAGTCAAAAGCGGTTTTTTGATTTCTTACCGTGTGAGAAGGTTGTAGTTTGTTCCTTCATTATCGATCTTGTTGCTCTCGTCGAAGAAACTGACCAATCAAATACACTCCGTTCAACCCCAGTGTTTCTTACTCCTCCGTTGTTTGAGATATATAGGTAAACATATTCCGACTCACATATCTATGGAGTGAAGAGACTCTTGTTCTCCCACATAACCGCTGCGTGTATAGGTCTTCCTCAAGGAAAACTGAATGGTCAGGGTGTTATCACCACTTGCGGATTGACATTTCTTTTCTGAGTGAGGAGTGTTCCTCCTTGTCTGGTTTATTACTCTCTTGAAGCCATATCTGATAGCTCCCCACGACGGGCCAAATGTCACGGTTGTAGCAGTTTCCGCTTGGGCAGTCACTAAAGATTCCGTCGTGGTTACAGGAGTTAAGAGAATGGTGGAGAGCTCCCTTCTCGTACCCAAAGAGCTATAACCTTGGTCTTGGAACCTCCGGGATGGCGTTAGGCACTTCAACGTTCCTCGAGACGCACTTAGCACTCTGCAAGAAGGAAATTTTAATCCTCTCTTTTGGATTATCTCCCCTCGATGCGCAAGGTAAGTAAGCGGAGGAGGACAAGTAAATAATGCTAGACTATTTAGAGAGAAGTTAGAGAGATGAAACGTAGCCTAATACTGTTAGTATGAGTAAAATGCTCTCAAATATGTGAAAGTTGTTTCAAAAATGATGCTCTCAAGGTATTATGCTTTTGCCTTACCTCTTGGGGTCGGATGTGTGACATTGTCACATCCTTAGCATCGTTACCTGTTTTGCTTGCTAAGCTGCTTCTTTTACGTGAGTCAGACCGAGTTTTTCGTTGATATTTACGGGTCCATCTACCTCTGCTTCTGACACGTCCACGAGACATGCTTGAGTGGATTCTCGACCGACGCAAACACGAAACGAGGTTTACTGTCACACCATTTTGACTGCAAAAAATAGCATAAATCAGTTTCTATTCTCTAACAATTATCACTATCTACTATCATCACAAATTATATACGATATTCTAATTACTTATGACACTTTTTTAAACATATCAATTTTCAATGACAATTGAGTTGTATAAAGTTATGCATACCAACAACTTGCATATTATTTAAGCATTTTATAGATGTCATTATATAAAAGTTTAATAATAATTATAATTCTTGGTCAGTATTTATAATATTCTGTATAAAATCATGACAAAATTTAACCTAGATTCTAAGCATTGTTGCATTTTAATATAGTCATCATGTAAATAGACTATGTATTATATATAATTTATTTAAATATACGGGTTATTTATTTAGCTTAAATTTATTTTTATCAACCGTCATAGCACCCAAATTATGATAGTTTTCAAAAAAAATCTACAAATATATATTATTACTTATTTATTTATGATGATCAATATCAATTCTATTATCGTGAGTACAAAATTTACTGTACACTGAAGTATTTTTCATAGAGAGTTATTATTGAGAATTAAAGTTCCTCTAGAAATTAAATATCAGTATTATAGTATCAACAAGTGAGTTGCATATAGTGCATCTATACATTTTATTATAATCACGTGATTAATTATGTAATAGGTTAACTGTAAGTTATGCAATTATGAACATAAGTGAAAATCGATTTTTAATACAACGGTGCTTTAAGCCGCACGACTCTAA
>SNQN01003576.1:21130-42069 GCA_008642245.1 Bassia scoparia | reverse complement strand
CCACCCATCGCTCAATATATTTTGCATTCTGATCGGAAACCTCGATGTAGCAGTTTCCGCTGGTCACTTACAAGTTTCCTCTGCTTCAGGTTGAGAGATGGGTGGAGGCTTTCCTTACTAACGCATAACCTCAAGAGACGTGATCTTGGTCTTCAGGAACCTCTGGATGGCTTGAACTTTCACGTTCCTCAAACGTCTTTGTACTCCAGATACGCACGTTCCGCGCCTAGGAGCCCAAATTTGTCACACCGCTAGCATAGAATCACTCGTCCGCAAAGACTGTCCTCTTCCCTACATCAACCTCTCGACGATCCATCAGTCGTATCTCCAAATCCCCTACGTCACATCAATATATCGTCATCATCGTTCCACCTGTTAGTATACGCATAACTGCCTCGTCCATCACTTCATCGGTTACATCCATCTGCAGAAACCCTTCTACCTTCACTGCTCCATATCTGTGTGCGTCTCGCTCTTCGACTCATCCTACGCCTCCTGTCCCTCCTCAACTTTTTATTTTTATCTCTACTCCGCCGGTCATTTGCCTCTCGTCTCCTTGTCAGCTTTATTCATCCCACTATTCCATCACCTCTCATCCCCTTTTTTTCTCTTTAGCTTTTTTTTCTCCTCTCCTCTCCCGGCTACAACCCTGGCTCTTTTCAGGCCTCCTCCTAGATTCTTCCTTTTATGTTTCACCGATACGCTCTTTTCTCCACTTCTCTTTTTTTTTTTTTTGTTCCACCTCCTCCTTTAGGCACCTGCGCCAAGCAAGGGAATCAAATTCCTTTCTTGGTTTGCATTCCCCTTCCGCCCGATTTGCTCTCTAACGTACAGAACGGGGAAGGATGCGGAGCGAAAGTAATAATATGCTAATGCTATTTAGAGAGAAGTTAGAGATCTGTAAATTAACGGTCTACATACTGCATTAAGCTATGAGAGTATAAAGTGGCTGCTCATCAATTCTGTTTCTGAAAGTTGTTTCAAAACATGATGCCTCTCAAGGGTATTTTATCGCTTTTGCCCTTACCTCTTGGGGGCTCGGATGTGTGAACTTTGTACCATCTCTTGCATCGGCTGGGGCCTTTTTACCCTTTGTTTTGCTTGCCTTAATACTGCCCTCTTTCATCAGACGTTCGCTGAGACATTCGACCGATTCTTTCCCGCCCTTGAAAATATTCGGGTCATCTACCTCTCGTGGCTTTTCTGACACGTCTGTCACTGAGATCATCATCAATGCTGTAAGTTCGGATTTTTCATCTCGACCACGTAAAAACACGACACGAGGCTTCTCACTGTCACATCATTTGCCCCTCAAACAGGCTCCCAATACGCTCCATTCTTTATTAGGAGGTAAGTGTGAACATGCTGATAACAATTTTACAGTTTTTCAAATCCCTTTGACACGAGGGCTTTTTCCTCCCGGTTTTGTGTCATTTTCTCCATGAGGGTTTTCCTCGATTTCACGGCGAGCACTTGTCGTTGAGACATTATGTTTAGTCAGCAAACATCCGAATACTTCTCGTTTTATTGTTTGTCCACTTGCCTTAGTCATGGAATGCTTGACACAAATAACATTGTTGATTTTGCCAAACCTCGTATTCACTAGTTTCTCACATTACCTCATCTTGTCTCTTTACGTCTCCACATCCTCTTCCCATAGTCCAATCTTATCCATAGCCTACAGAGGATTGTGATAGTTTCTCATTTCTTGGCGGACTTATCTTGATCACCAAACAGCCACGCATCGCAACAGATCTCCTATCAACCAAAGACCGCACGGTTTGCTTTAAAAACTTTTAGTAGTCTAGTTAGGAACACCTTTTGCTATATAAATCGGTTCCTTTCCAGCTCTGTCGATTTTCGTGCTCAGCATCATGAATGACACCTTGGATTTCAGAAATCCAACCTTACCCTTGCATAGACTCATATATTTTCATGAGCTTTCTCTATGATCCTTTAGGAGTTCATATTACACCTCAACTCAGTCAACCCCCATCCAACCTCTCCTGTCGAATTGACGGCTTTAAACCATAGCCCAAACAATGATTGGCTTTTATCCTGCTTTTCCCGCTCATTTCCTTACGTTTCGCTCATATTCAACAAATTCGGGATTAATTCGTATGCCAAACTCACATGGCACCTACCCAAATACTAGTCTTTAATTGCTCTAAATCCTAATTTCCTAGTCAATTACTATAATGAAGGGAGGAAGTTTTGATGTTAGCTCTAAATCAATATTTAAATTTTTAGAATTCTTCAAGGTACTGGTAGAGATTTGATAGGAAAGGGAAAGGAAAAAGGAGCTATATTGTGATGGCAATGAAGAGGGGTAAAGAGAAATAAAAATATTATTATGAAATTCCATTAACTTCTTCGCTCTCTCTCTAGAAACTCCCATTTAGCTTTACTCACCATTCCTACTTTTCTTTATCGACTTGCCTCTACAGCTGGGAAGCTTACTACGGTATCGCTTTCGTGTTCTGAGTGTTCGCTGTTTTCAAGCTCTTAGATCTTTCTGATTATTACAAAATTCAAATTCGACTATTGTTTCTTTCATCTCCAGTCCTCGATTCGTCGACTCAAAGGTGATTATTATGCTCTTTCTTTGAAATTTTCCATGATTATTATACTTTAATATCTGTTTTTACAACAGTCACAAGATAACATGGTCTCTATAACGTCTTCTAATTACAACATAATTTAACAGAACAATTTCAGCTAAGCTCAAGCGCTAAATTAAGTCGACCTAGATACTCGGTGGCGGCGATTCTTTCGATGGCCCTCAGGTTTTATTGAAGCCCATTGTGGCATTCACAAAACTGGAGTTTATAAAACTCTCGAAGCGATTTTTTCTTTTGTTTTAGAGATAAACCCAGACGAGGTATCTTCGATTCCCCATCTCATTCATGGACCCTTCTTGAAGCTGATAAATATCCATCCTCCAATTACATCTCTCCTTGTGCAGGGGTAGTATCACCCACTATATTTTCTAACTATGCCAATCTTATGTGGTGCTCGATAAACAAACTGCTCTGATTTCTTCAAAAGATTCCATATAAAAGTGCTTCATGTGCTATTTATTTAGGGTTCCATATAGACAGAACTAGATCCTGGCAAGGTCCCTCAACTTCGCATATGACGATGACACAGATGACATTTAGTCACCTGAAAGTTTTAAACCCACTGATTTTGGATCTCGTTATCGACCTTCGAGGACCATCTCGTAACTGAATCCCTGACAAACCGTTCCCTTTCAGTTCCTGCGAAGCCTCGCAACTACCCACTCTCTTGAATCCTTTAAGGTTCGCGAGGGGCATGGATCGCTGAACTTTCTGCGAATAAGGCCGCTTATAGCACTTGCTAGGGATTGAGGACAAGGCCTCGATCTAATATTCCCAAGAAAGGGATCGCATCGTGGATGCACTAAAGGCACTTCGCCATTTTACAGGAGCTAGTGGTGGTTGGATATTGAGGTTGTTGGAGCGCATGTTAGAGATTTTCTTATTCCCATCTTCTTGCTGCTGCTACGGGAATAGGTTTCGTATCCAGTTGACACCCACTCTTGGGTTTCACATTTTGGTACTTCGCTACTTGCAAAGCGAGGGGTATTCCCATCGTTCGCGTCTTCGTGTCGAATGCAATCCCTTAGCAAGAACAATAAATGCCTATATGGCTGGCATGGTTACCAATTGGCGAATCGTGAGGGCTTTTAGAAAGCCTTCGACAAGCCAAATAATCTAACGTCTGGAAGACTGATTTCTTCTTCCTTCGATCTGGCGAGGAGAGGAAAGCCAAATTTTGGCTCTCTTGGACAAGGAGTCCCAATTCGGTAAGAATCATGAATTGGGGACCTTTCAGAGAATGAGGAGAAGAAAATGAAATAGTTAAGTACTTCATCCTCGAAGGCCAGCAACTCCATTGTTCGGCGATGGAACAACAAGGATTTTATTCCCTAAAGTCACTGGCTTACCCTATTAGTGGATGAGTTTTCTTCAAAGGATGATGTGCAAAAAATCAGAGTTGAACAAGACTTTTCTTCTCCGGTCATTTCATCACATTCTGACTAAAACTTGCAGATGGCACAAGCAAACTATGACGGTGAACGAAAGATTAAGATGGTAGCTTCGCACCTATTCGTTTTATGTATGTTTGAATAACATCCTATGCATTCTAGGCTGGATATATTTAAACCCACTTGCGTTTATTAAATGCGTTGCTTCGCGACGAATGTGGATAACTATGTCTACCAAATACAAAAATAAGAATAGTGCGTCCTGACAAGTCCAAGTGCAAGGAGGGACCAACATCGAACCTGGTAGGACACAAAAATGTATAAATTTACGATGCCATTGCTGCAGCAGGCTTTAGGTATCGAGGCCTTTAAAGGAAAAATTAAGGCAACAGTAACAATCTCATTTCGCTGAAAATTCATTAAGTTCCTAACACTTAGTCAAATCTTTTCACTATGCTTTCAGTGATTGAGGAACCTTCGAGCCGAACGTACACCCTCCAGTGTTCTACTGTTCGGTTTTTTACATAAACTTTCGTGCCAAACCTTTCCCTTCGATAACGTAGAACTGCAATTTTGGAGGAATTCCTTCCCAATAACTTACCCTTAGTAATCGAATTCTTTTAATATATTAGATGTCATGTTAATATCATTGAGCCCTATTATGGGATTGATTACTACAGTATTACGAGTACCAAATTTTTCATCAACACGATTTTCAACAACATTAGTGTATCGGTGCTTGCCTCACCTCTAAACGACGCCGTTTTGCTCGTTAAAGAAACAAAACGCGTCATTTTGGCTCCTTGACAACGAAAAAAAAGAGAAAAGAGAGAGTGAGTGCGTGGGGCCTGCTTTGGTGATTTGTTCACCCAACTCGTCCAAAGATGACGAGCTTGATGAAAATTCATCAAGTGAACTTTTTTTTTCACACAACAAATCATTGATGGCAATCAATGAATTTTCTGTTCACCAAAATTAAGACCAAAAAATTCATTGATAGCCATGCTCTAATGCGTAAACAAAGCTACTTCAATTCGTATATTTTTCTCATGCATACTTTACACTTGTACATTTCTTCCCTCCATAATTTTTTCCCCTCTCATCACATCAAGGGGTGTTGCAATAGATTTAAGAGTTAATAATTAAGGTACATTTTGGTGTCCTATTTTACTTTCGAGGATGCATGTGATCCTTAATTTCTTATAACTAAGAAAGGAGAAAGAAACTATAAAAATACATACTGCATTATAAGTCGAGGAATACAAGACCTTAAATAGCTTATTTATAAGAGGGTTGATGCCTCAACTCAGTAGACTTATTTTAGGTTCGTGTTTAGAAACGTTTGTGAGTCGATACATTAGTGAACAAATTTGAATGAAGTTCATTCATATATAAATAAAACGAGTATGAATAAAATTTCYAAACTCGATTAATAAACAAGTCTTGCTTAAATAAGGTAGTATTCGACTCGTTAAGACTCGCGAACAATTTGTTCAAGTTCGTTAATAAGCTCATTTATCATTGATTAGTACTCGTTCAAACCTTGTTCGTTTTCGGATTTTAAAATGTACTTATTTATTTTGTTACACAGATCAATTAGATGCTTAATATATATATTTCTTCTGTTATATATACTTAATTTAGGGTAAAATATCATTTGGWTTATTTATGTTCGCTCAAAGGTTAAAATTAGAAATTAATAAAACAACATATAAACCTCATTTAAGGAATATTATCCTTTATATGAGCTAGCTTGGCTCGAGCTCAATTTCGGCTATGTATAAGGAGCCAAGCTCGCACAAGGTTTTTGAAAGCTCAATCATTTGTATCCTGGTTAACTTTGAGCTGCTTAACTCGAACAAGTTAATACTCGACTTGGCCCGACATGTTGACATGACTGGTTGGGCTTAATGATCCACTTGGCCTCTTACATTTGGCCGCGAAAATTGAGATAACTGCAATTCTTTTGTTTTTCCTTTTTCTTTTCAGTGAGATAACTGCCAACTTTGTTAGGATTCTTCTCAATTTACACTTACTTTCTCCGAAACTTGATGCAGCAAGTCTCATCATGGCGTATTCACTCCGGTCATCAAAACGACGTTCGCACAACAAACCGAAGACTCAAAACGACGCCGTCAAACCGTCGAATCCTAAGAATTTGCCGCCTCTAGTGTCTTCGTCGTGACTGATCGCAGTACGATGATGTGGCCTCGCTCTCATCTCACTTACTGATTGATGAGTGCGATCAGGTGATCAGTTTCTTTCCCTTTAATTACGAATTAAGATTGCGTTAAGTGTATGTTGTACTGTAAATCAATTATTCATTACGACTGGAATTTCTAGATTCTGTTTTCATATTTGTTTGTTAATTGCAAGGAATTGAAATGTTTGATGTTGTATTAATTCTGTAGAAATTTATCGGAAAATGATTATTGTTGATTGTTTTCGTATTTATTAGGAATTAGAATTCAGGTAAATTGCGTTATTAATTTGTTAGAATTGAAATATTTGATATGAAACTGTTTTTTTTTGTTTTTTTTTTTGGCATTTTTTAATTAAAACTTATGCAAAATTTGCAGATTATTGTGCATTGTGCTAAACATCATATACACATTTTCTTTATAAAGCTAAGATTGTTAAGAGTGTGAATGTATATTGATTTGATATTATTTAGAGTCTGAGTGTAATGTGTGTCATATTGTTTTGTGCAATGAAAGAGATGCTAGGAAAGAGCTTTGAATGCTGTTGAAGTTGTTACATTCGACTATCCCTGTGAGTTAATTATTGTTGTGCTGAATAAGTTCGCAATCTAGTTTACTCAGACACTATAATGGATTGTTTACTGGTGTCAAGTGTCGCACTCGCCTTGTTTGTAGAAAAAAAGAGAGTAAAGTTTTGCTAATATGGAGTATTCAAGTGATGTTTTGGACTTGATTTGGTTGACACATGATTTTGTCGATGCTAAGTTATGAAGTTTCAAGTAAAGGGTTTGCATAGTTTTACTTTTATTCCAATTTGTCAGTTTTCGTTTGATGCATTAAAAGGTTTTGTATTTGGTAGATCTGGCTGGTGGAAAGAGGGGACCTCCTCCAAAGGCAGAGAAGCTGGTGATTTTCATGGCAGATGTTGTTAAAGGCTGTTGCTGTAGATTTCCTGATCATCCTCTTATCTTGGCCGGGAAATCTATGGGCTCAAGTGAATTTGTTTTCTATGTATTGCTGATATTTGTTCTACTTGTAAATTTGGCAGTGTAATGTTTCTTTATGAATTTTGCCTTCACTGTATCTCTGGGCTTGGCTAATGTTTTAGAAGTATGTTCACTGAAGTTAATTGATACAAAAAGAGATATTAATACTGAGCTAATCAAATAAATCGAGTAAGATAGCCAAGTGTGGAATGTATAATTCTTCTTGAGTGGAGTGTTCTACACTCTATTACATTCCTTTTGAAATTTTTATGCAGAGTGAGCTGCATGTGGCAAGTCAAAAAGATTTCGGTTTCAGGCAATACTCTGTGTGGGATACCCATTGAAGTTTTCCTACTTCTAAAGTTATAACATGATAACTATCTTGCATTTAAGATATTGCTCTGTTGAATTCAATAGAAATGCAATTCATTTGGATAACATGTTTCCCATGGTTTTCTATATAAACCTTGATGACACTTACTGTTTTAGGGAAGAAAAGGAGCATTACGGGATGAGATATTGTTCAAACACAGTTTCCTGTCATGTTTGTGCAGGTATTCAGTTCTTAGCTCTTTGTCCATGATAAGATATCTGTTTAGTTCAGATGTGAAAACCAACTGTCGCTGTGAGAATATTGTGTTGTATTTTCTGATGAGAAGAATTTTAAACCTATTTTTGTTTTATTTGGGGATGAACTGCGGTTGAAGGTAGCAAATGTTTTATGCCCCTTGGATATGCTGGATAGCTGTCGAAAGAAGATCAAGTCTCATTAATGACATGCCATGGATTGAGGTGGAGATCATTCCTTCAAATTGCTAAAAAGCATCTGCAAGCATCGGAAGTACTCAAAATGATGCAGAGGAACTGCTGTCCACTCTATTGCTGCATTTGTTTTCCATCACCTTTACGAAGAGAGACAACCTTTATGAAATGCTTTATAGTGCCTTTGGTTGAGTGGAAGATTCCAGAAGATGATAGAGGTGGTCCATTTTGCCAGATATTTTTCGTTCGGTGTGGGAATCTCCTAACCTTTTTCTTCTTATGATATTATTGTTTATTTATTGTTTTTCATGGGAGAGTTTCTAGGTGTAACATGAGATAAAACATAGTGTTTGTATAATCTTTAACACCTTGTCTTGCCACAAACAAATGTTATTTTCCTCTTTTCTAGATGCAAGTCAACATTTGCAAAAACTAAGACTATTTATAAGCATTCAGAATTTTTCTAAATTCTTCATAAATAGATAAGAAAAAAATAGTCAAGCTGACCAGTAGGGTATCTTATTAGTCTTAACAAGCGTTTTTTTGTAATTGTTTTTTTTTGGGGGGGGGGGGGTAAGGTAACAAGCCACCTTTGTTGAGTAACTATAATAATTTTGATTATCTTCCATAAATTGTAAACTACGCGAAATATTGTATCATATAAAATGTGCATTGAAAAATGTGTAAAGTACAAATGTACACTGTTATGATTCTATCTGGGACGGAGGGTGTGTTAAGTATTTAAATGGTCATAACTTGAAGCTTTTACAATTATAGTCATCACAAAGTAATAACAAACTGTTATCTTATCAAGTGAGTGCAAAATAGTAAAAAAGGCAATWAAATTGTGGATCCTTGCAGTTAAGCAACACTACACAACCTGCAGTTCCTTATTGATTCTGCAGGAGCCTCTCTCATTTATATGCGGTGAATTACATCATGTAAATTAAAAGTTTATTTTTTAGTTGTTGGTGTTGGTGTGTGTGTGTTCTTTTGTGGGTTTTTGGTTCATTTACTTGTCCTCACTTATGGGATTAAGACTTTGATTGATTGATTGAAGTACATACCTTTACCAATCCACCYGATCCATCTCCACTGTCATTGTCACCGCTGCTACTATCTTTGCATTTGTCATCCCTGGACTACTTCGTCGCCATAAGCTTGTCTTTCCAATGATCTCCCATGCCCGTAAACCAGTGGGTTGCTGGTTCATCCTTGTGTTCTTTCTTGCTCAACGTGTTGCCTTTTGCATGGTTCCCCTTTTCTTTTGTCTTCATTTCTGGCTAATAGGCTGCTTCGAATCCTTTGTATTGGACACTTGTTTTGTGTGGCCTTTCCTTTTTTCTTTAGCTCTAAGCATGTAGAATGCTTTTCTTTCTCTTTCTCCTTCATCTCTGTACCTTTTGTTGTTTMTCCTAATTAATATATCGATTTGGTTTTGGAGGGTTTCTGAATTTTACTTCTACATAACTATTTTTAGTTGTCAGACACTCCTTTTGGTTTTTGGAGGGATTGGAGTGAGACATGACCTTTTTTTTTTCTGTCTTTTTGTGTAATTAGTTTTTCTTGAAATGCTTAGACACTGGCAAAAAATTTTAGCTCTCGAAAATTTTACTTTTATCGAAGCATCTAATCTTGACGCAAGGTGGCAATCTCGAGGCTGTTTCTATAGTAGCAGCCGTTGGATTTCTTGTAGTGATATGATCTGATTGCGCTGATAATCTCTAGATTTGACACWAGTGATTAATTAAGACATAATATAGCTAGATTTGACTTGCAAAAGTTTAGTTGGTATTCTAATCTTATATTATTTCTTGTGTATATCTCTTATTTAAGTGTAAATTTTTAGATATTTATTTATCCATTCATCATGTTCCCAGGAGCACTTAGAGTATCATGCTCCCGCTGAAATGTCCTAAATATAAAAAATAAAATGTCCCAAACTACAATGTCATAATTATAAAATGTCCCAATCTTTAAAATGTTCTATTTCTAAACTAAAATGTCGTAAATCTAGCTAAGTGACTAAGTGAGCACCATACTCCTATATGCTCGTTAGATAGTTTGATGATTGTCTGATTATCTAATAGTTCTGTTTAYATAGTAAATTTATGGTTAGGAAATTGGTGAGAGTTTTTGGGTTATGTTTTTATTTGTATTTTACTCAAAGTTGGAATAGTTTGAAAATAACAATGACTTTGAATAATTGAATTGGTCAAGCTTCTTGAGATCCTGTATAAATTATTCAGTATAGAAAATAAAATAGATATTTGGGGTGATTATGCACTACCATAATCCTTCGATATAAGATTTTTCTTAGAAAATTACAAAGAAATTCATAATCATAACCTTCATGAATCCATTATTTCATTTATTACTAGTTTCAGAACGGGCTAAAAAGTTAGTGATGTTTATTTCTTCTTTATTTGAACTTCAAAAGAGTTGTTTCTGAATCCTATTGGACTCTGTATATTTTTATATTCCCCCTTTCCTTATGGTTATGCCGCCTTATGCGGTTATGGAATTGTGGAATAAGGTGCGATCATTTATTACGAACTTGTGATTTTGTTTTTTTATGCAAATTCTCTCAATGATTTTGCTGCCAGGGAACCAMATTGGTACTATTACTTTTATTTTGATGCCATTGATGGTATAACTCATTTTCTCTTTCTCAGTGTGTATGATGTTTGGGTGACGGTTTATTAGCTGGCAAACAATATTTTTAGATGGTTTGACAGTGATATTTTTGATGGTTTCTTGTCCAATGTTTGATGTATTATTTGTAGTTTCTAAGTAAATGTAACTGCACTACATAGCATAGTGACACAGTTTTCATTCATAAAATTCTCAGTGAGTACAATATGGAAAGGATTCATTCTTGCATAGCACACACTAAACCATATCCACAAGGAATTTTTGGCTCAGCTATGGTAGCAATTGCACATTATTCATGACATACAATATGTTTTGTAAATATAATTATATATGATCAGCCTCAATGCAGCATATAAGCTCCAGACTGTGATTTTGGGCTGTTGTTGATTTCAGCTTGTTTAGCACTTCTGTAAGCAACAGAAATGAAGAATGAGTATGCTACGTTATTAAAAAATAATAATAATCAAGGTTTAGATAATTGAAATATGGTCAAGACCAGTTAACAAAAAGCTTACCTTTCCATGGCCTTCATTGTCACTCTCACTGTCACTGCTGTCATCACTGCACTTGTAGCTCTTGGATGATTTCTTCTTGATCTTCATTGCACCCTTCCCGGATTTGCAAACTTTGTACTCTTCCTTTGTCTCATTGACTTCACAGCTTATGTGGTGTGAAGAGTTGTGGTGGTGGCCCTGGTGGCTAATTCCATGATGGGTAGAGCCATGTTGGCCAGAGCTATGGTTGTTACAGCCATGGTTGGCATGTCCATGGTGGCCACTGCTATGGTTGGCATGGCCATGATGGCCGCTGCTATGGTTGGCATGGCCATGGTGGCCACTGCTATGGTTGGCATGGCCATGATGGCCGCTGCTATGGTTGGCATGGCCATGGTGGCCACTGCTATGGTTGGAATGGCCAAGGTGGCCTGCGCTATGGTTGCCATGGCCTAGGTGGCCTGCACTATGGTTGGCATGGCCAAGGTGGCCTGTGCTATGGTTGGCATGGCCAAGGTGGCCTGTGCTATGGTTGGCATGGCCAACATGACCGGAGTTATGGTTGGCATGGCCAACATGACCGGAGCTATGATTGGCATGGCCAACATGACCGGAGCTATGGTTGGCATGGCCAACATGACCAGAGCTATGGTTTGCATGACCAACATGACTGGAGCTATGGTTGGCATGGGCATGATGGCCTGAAGAGTGGTTGTGACTCAAATGATTGTGCCCAACTTGGTTTGGTGCACATGCAGCCGGTTTGTGGATGGCAGCTTGGCTTGGTGCACATACGGCTGGTTTGTGGATTCCAGCTTGGTGTGGTGCACATCCAACTGCCTGAGAGCCATTGCTGCATTTCATCTTTTCAGCTTCACACCTGGTCATCTGCATGCAAGCCATGATGGTGTTGAATGGTTTTTAGTGCAAAGGAAAGATGTGCTTTCTGAGTTTTGAGCTTGATGATGAACATGAGTTATCAAGCAGTCTTATATAGCAATTTATCGAATATTCAATGGAATAATTTATTTATTTATTTATTGCAATATACATTTTCTTTTTGTGACAATTTGTTTGGAAGTGAGTTGCTTTAAAAACTTCACCTTTGAATCTGCTTCCCTTATCCACCATCATCATTTTTTGTAGGTGGAGTAAAGTGGCATTGATTCTGTCTTCATTGGCTTTGCAAAGTCAAACGATGCCATATATGACCCTTTCCTTGATTAATTTTTTTTTTTGGGTGTATGATTGAAAAGTTACAAGACCAGGTTTTGAAAGGTGTTAAGTTTGATTACATCTTATATGGTTAATATTCTGCAATATTGATTGCTTGGCCTCTTTTTTCTTGAGCRTATGTATTTCTCTTTCATACTATCATCATTTTTACATCCCATGACATGTATTCTCCCACTTGTTCTGCGCTGAATCAGTTCTTAAATGCAGTGCTCTTTTTTTTCCTTATGAAAAGTAAGCACCATATCTTCTAATGTATTCTTCTATGGAACAAGAATAAAATTTGCAATTTTGATATTTATGAATTATTAAAAAACTGTCATCCAATCTATTTTCTTAAATCTGATATGTTTCTGTATCTCAGTTCGCTTTGTAGGATGACAAATATCGTGCAAGTGCTTGTGTGCATATGTGTGCTTGTATCTCAATATCTCATCAATAATGCTAAATCAGGAGGTATGATCAGACTTCTTGCTGCAGTGTTTGTATTTGTTTTTTTGAAATAAGTTTATATTGTTGAATTTGTTTAAGTCTAGAAATGGATTACTGGAACATCAAATTCTATATGTTTTTACTATTAGCTTTTTTTGTTGTTCCTGTCTCTGTGGTAAATGCTAGTCTGGGATACAAGTGACCATTTTGAAAGCTGAACTTTTTGACTCATTTTTTAAGTTGAAAATGCATCTGTACTTCATTGGAAACTGACCTATATTTTAATTATGCTTGTACAAGTTCTGGATTCTAGCCTGGAGTAAAGTCTTTTGATTGAATTCCTATTGATTATGTTATCAATTGGTTTCGAAGCCAATAATTTACTAGATTAGACATGATCTGAATGTCTGTTGGGCCTGGGTACTACTCTCTGCATCCGCATCAATTCAATGCTGGAACAAAAAAAAATGAGTAGAGTATTGTAACTGAGTAATAATCTAACTCCAGGGCATGCTGGATTAGAGGCAGCATCACAGGGGTAATTAAATAAAACTATGGTAAAGTAAGATATTAGAGATGATGAAGGGGATGAAGTGATGGTCAGCGGAAAAACTATCGTTGGTTAGTAGAGTTGGAAGGGAGGAACTATTACCCTTTTAGGGGGTATATTTACCTACCCCCATGCCCCTAGGTAACTATTGCATACTGGGATGAGTAAATGATATAAGTGAAACTCGATAAAAACTAAGTATTCGAGGTGTTATAAAGGATGGGTGGTTGTGGAGAGGATATGGGTGTTGTGGGAGGAATATGGAAGATAGAGGGAACTATTACCCTATATATGATGGGTAATAGTTACCCACCAGGCCACCCGCCCCATAGGGTAATATATTACACTCATTGGCAATATTACTCCATCTCTCCATTTTTTACCACAAAAGTCATTATTCCATCACCTTAACCCACTTTTTTTCTTCTTGTTTGACTTTTATTACCCCTTTATATTGGCCCCATTCCAAGCATGACCTTACTGTCATTTGGAGGGGATAACTCTTTCATCACTCTCTTTTATCACAAAATCACCTCATTATTCTTTGTACCACCTTTAGTCACCTTAATTTTGCTTACTAGGACTTTTTATGACCCCCTAATCAATACCTCAATCTAAACAATGCCCTAGGATTATTATATTATTGGAAAATAATTGAGATAGGAAAAGGGAGACTTGTTTTACTCTGAAAGGTTGCAATATTTAAGATATCTTATTGGCTTCTGCTAATCTGTGTAGATACTGATGATTAACTAAAATAATACTTGGTCTACATGCTCATATAGTATGAAAATTCAACATAGCTGATTCGAAGCCTTTTTTTTTTTTTTTTTTTTTGGGAGACAAGTTTAAGTTAAATATGGTAGTACCCCTATGCTATTAAGTTTTAAGCTTATTCGACACATGTATGTGCAGTATTATTTTGTGAGTACTCTTATTGAATGGTCTATGTTGTAAACCTGTTCTAAACTGATTGTCATCATTGAATTCACAGGTGATTTTGAAGAAAGCTTCCATTTCAAAGAGCTTTGGACATGGTATGTTAAAGACTTAGTCATCCTCTTTTATTGACACTGTGCTTTGGTAGGTTTATTTTGTGGAACTCTCACATGCCAATCGATGTCAATTGGTCAAAACTTCTCCATCATGTTTTAAATTTCGCTTGGAAGAGCTGATTGTATTTTCCCTCTTAATGTTGCTTAATGAAAGACTCATTAGTATCGACTTGATGACTCTTTTGGATCTGAGTCAGAGGTGACTTGATCACTATTCTCACAATGGAAAGCTGAATTAGGACAGAATAAGACAATTGCTTCTTTGCCTTGGCTTCTCTATTATTTTTATTTTTTAAAAAAATTCTGCCATGTTTAATAGTCCCTTGTGCTTTTATCAATGGGTGATTATGGATTCTATAGTTGGTAKCKAAACTTGAAGTACTGTTGTTGCTTCTCACCATGCTTTTTATTGTTACCAAAACTTGGGTGATTATTGTTTTATTTATTGTTTAATGTAAATGATAATTAATTCCTTTGTGTTCTATAACAGTTCCGATTGACAATTTCAGTAAGTGTTTTGGCTGACAAATACTCTCTGTATTCATTTTGATATACACCTGTTAAAATTCAAAAAACCAATAAAAAATCTGTGCTTTTCACATTCGCACTGGCTAATAACTAGCTTACAGAGAATAAGAGATATTAGTGTGTGAACGAGCACTAACATGCTTATTTGACATAGTGTTCCCTTTCTAAATTACATATAACAGTCATTATTACCTCTATTACTTGCCATGGAACAAATTGTTGTTTTGTTTATAGTCAGTTTTGTAAGCTCTTTTTTCTATTTCSGATAAGAACCCAACTTGACCTTTCATTTACATTTCTCATGCAAGGTTATAACTTATAAATATAACTTTGCATTATCTTACGGAGGATTGACCAACTGAAATCAAATATATCCACCCTTTGCTTCCATATAATCTCTATAGCTTTGTAGGCTTATTTAAAAAAGCAGTGAACCTAAGATGGAGACAAGCTGTGGAGTTCGAAGCTTAGCTTAGTAATTTATAGGGCGAATTTTATATTTGATAAAGCTTCCATATTAGCTGCTTGAGGCATAGAACATTTTTTCAACTTGACATATGTTCTAAGGTAGTTAAGGTGGAAAAACAGTCAATTTATTTAATGACTCTTATGACAAGATTGCAGTATAAACTATCACGACAAATTATATTCCTATATATGACCTTTGAATGGGTAATTACAGCCACCATTTCCCCATAAACGCCATTGGTTCTAGTAAATATCTATTCCATCCGTTCCGATTTGTTTTTTACGTTTGTATAATTGCACGTCAATTAAGGGAAATTAGTATTTGGATAAATTATATTAGTATTACTTGGAAACTATATTATTCTTTTAATTTGTTTGAGATGCGTGGAATAAAATTAAAGTAAATCTTTTTATATTTCAAAATGAGGGGATGAGATAAGTTTGGGTGGAAAATCAAGAATGATGAGTAAATAAGTAAGGGGTAATATTAATTATTTTAGGGGTAAAAGTAACATTAATGGGTAAAAAAGTAAAGTATGAATAAGGAAATGTAAAGAATAAAAGGGAACACCAAAAAAGGGAACGTAAAAAACAAATTGGAACGGAGGGAGTACTAAAAACCAATAATTCTAATTCTAAAAATAACTTCTTTCTCTTTTTGTTCATTTTTCAACAATAATCACATGCCTGTGATCTGTTTTTGATTTAATGTTCCTTGAAGTTCCCGTGTAGTGGACCTTTTTATACCTTAACAGCATTACTGATGTTTTGGCGTCAAAACTTTTTTTTTTCCCTGAAGTGTTGGACTAATGGAGAATGACATGGTCTATGGGCWCAAGGTAATATTTGTTATCTGTTATATGCCATTGTTTGTTCTGTACTTACTGGTAAATTTGCAAGTTGCAATGTTCTTCCCTTCTTCTAGCTGCATTGCTAGTTCTATTTTTTTTCCCCCACAAAAGGTTCCGTTTGAACTTTGACTTCTCTGTTTCTCTGGGTTTCCAAACTTTGTTTTGTCTGTGGAGGGGTTGGAGAGTGACGTGGTATCCTTTCTTCCCTTTTGAATAATTTTTAGTCGGGTAGCAGCTTAGTAACTGGAAATTATTGTTATTATTTTGCACTGTGTTTTAGAAGCAGTTTATCTTGTTTTAGGTAGGCATCTCAAGGATTTTTCTGTAGTATCAGTCATTGGGTTTCCTGTATTGATTTTGGCCTATTAGCTCCATTTTCGCAATAGAGTCCAGTGAACTACATATTTGCAAAGCTATTGTTCAACTTGCTTACGTTTAGGTGATGATCCACTTCAATTAGACAATTGTTCTTTTGTAAATCTTTTTTTTTTAGATGAATAGTATATTTTTAGGGGAAACTTGAWWTAGTAATGTGGTAATGCCCCATTATATAGATGGTTTGATGACYATTGTCAGATAATTTCTGGTATGCTTAGGAAAACGAAAAGTGCATAGCATAGGACTATAGGAGCATGCAATATTCATTCGTAAAAAAAACGCTTACACATAGACACGTTGAACAAGAAGGAAAGCAACCATAATTGCATAGCATGCATGTATTCTAATCCTCTAGGAATTTAGGAAATGGTGGCACAGCTATTAAAGCAGTTGGGTATTATTTATGAAATATTAGAATTATTTCTTGAATATTATCAGCAGCAATGCAGCATCTAATCTCCAGTCTCTYGTCTTGGGCTGTTGCTGAGTTCTGCTAGTTATGGATTAGCACTTCTGTGAGCAGCACAATAAAGAATAAGCATATCATGTTATACTAACAGAAGGTTATTGTTTGCATATGCTTCTGACAACTTAATCAAAGACTTACGTGTCCATGATGGCCACATCCATGGCTGACATGATTTGGTGCACATGCTGCTGGTTTGTGACCTCCGCCATGGTTTGGTGTACATGCTGCTGGTTTGTGGTTTGGTGTACATGCTGGTTTGTGTCTGTCACTGTGGTTTTGGTGCACATGCGTGCCTGGTTTTGTGGTTTGGTGTGCATGCTGGTTTGGTGTCTTGCACAAGTGTTGGTTTGGTGCACATTGCGCTGGCTGGTTTTCGGCACCGTGTTTTCAATCTGCCCCCCACCGTGGTTCGGTGCACGATGTGTGTTTGTGGTTCTGTACACATGCCGCGGGTGTTGTGTCCATCCACCGTCGGTGTACGGTTGCACTGCTACGGGTTTGCTGCCCGCCGCCCTTGGTTGGTGCACATGCTGCGGGTTTGTGTCCGCCACCCTGTGGTTCGGTCCACATGCTGCGGTTTGTGGCCCCCACCGTGGTTCCGGGTGCACATAGCTGCCGGTTTGTGTGGCTGCCAACCATGGCTCGGGCGCACCCTGGCGCCTTGTGAGACCATTGTTGCATTTTAGAGCTCGCAGCTTATCAACACTTGGACCATCTGTCATGCAACCATTGAATGGTTATGAATGTTTTTAGTGAAGAGGAAAATGTCTTTTCTGAGTTTATTGTGAAGAGGAATGGTCTTTTCTGAGTTTGGAGCTTGATTGTGAAAATAAGTTATCAAGCAGCCGTATATAGCAATCAAGAATGGTTTAAATGATAAAATTTTCAGAAAATAATGTTTTCTTTAGTAGCTGGGGCTCTGCAACCTTTGAATCTTGCTTCCATGAGCTTGATTGTTGAAATAAGTTATCAAGCAGCCGTATATAGTCAATTCAGAAGAATGTTAAATGATTAAAAATTTCAGAAAATAATGTTTTCTTTAGATAGCTGGGTGCTTGCAACCTTGAACCTTAAATTCGGAAAATAATGTTTAGTGGTAGGAAAAGATTTCAGGAAATAGGTGTTTTCTTTAGATAGCAGTTGGGTTATATTAATGAAATTAGATTATTTCTTGAATATTATCAGCAGCAATGCAGCATCTAATCTCCAGTCTCTGTCTTGGGCTGTTGCTGAGTTCTGCTAGTTAATGGATTAGCATTCTGTGAGCAGCAGACTAAAGAATAAGTATATTCATGTTATACTAACAGAAGGTTATGTTTGCATATGCTTCTGACGACTTTAATTCAAGGAGACCTAGACCGTGGCTGATTGGCCTTCATGTCCGCTCATGGCTTGGACTATTGATTCTGGTGGCACTATTTCGGCTGATCCGGGTGGTTTGTGACTCGCCAAGTGGTTTTGGTGTACATCGGCTGCTGGATTTGTTGGTTTGGTGTACATGCTGGTTTGTGTCGTCACTTGTGGTTTGGTGCCACATGCTGCGGTTGGGTTTGGGTGTGCGATTGCGGTTTGTGGTCTGCCACTGTGGTTATGGTGCACATTGCTGCTGGTTTGTGGTTCGGTAAGCGAATGCTGGTTTTTGTCCGCCACCGTGGTTCGGTCAATGCGCCTGGGTTTGTAGGTCCTGTGTACACATGCCATGCGGGTTTGTGGGCCACCACCGGTGCGTTGCGGTGTGCGCACATGCTAACGGGTTTTTGTGCCGCCGCGTGTTGGCTGCACATGCGCGGGTTTGATGTTACGCCACCGCGGTGGTTTCGGGTCCATCATGCTGCAGTTTTGCCTGGCCGGCCACCACGGTTGGTAGTCGGATGCAGTTGCTGTCGGGTTCTGTGGCTGGCATCCCTATGGCTCGTGGCCAGCCTGGCGCTTTGTGGGTATCTCGATTTGTTTCATTTTGTAGCTTTTCAAGTCACACTCTGGAACATCTGCAGATGCAAGCCAATGATGGTTATGAATGGTTTCTTCAGTGAAAGGATGTCTGTTTCTGAGTCATTGGAGCGTGAATTGTTGAAATGGAGTGTATCAAGCACACCGTACTCCATAGCAATATAGCAGAATGTTTAAATGATTAAAAATTTCAGAAAATAATGTTTTCTTTAGATAGCTGGGTGCTTGCAACCTTTGAATCTGCTTCCATTCTCCATTTTCTCTTCTCCTTTTAATGGGAAGTGGATTAAAGTGGCATTGATTCTGTCATCCATTGGCCTTAACATGCCATTCATGACTACATTTAATATTTTTTTTCTCTCTTTTATTGAGACTGATCAATCAATCAATCGAAGCCTCCATACTTGGGGATTGAGATTTGAGACTGATGGTGAATGCAAAACTTTTACTGTTTTACTTGTTATATGGTAATTGCTTGTTTCACCTCTATGTCTTGAGAATTTATTTATTTATTTATTTATTTATTTATTTATTTTTGTGTGTGAAGTTGTTTATCTCTTTCATCTTATCAGCAACTTTGCATTTCATGACCTGCAGGTATTCTCATTCTCCACTCAGCGTGTGCTGCATTATCTTTATAATTTTGAGAAAGCGGGCAAGGCATCATACCTCTTATGGAGCTGATAATGTACAATATTCAGTATATATATATATATTGAGATTTTGGAGCTGGAATAAAGTGTGTGAAAAAGTATTCTTGATATCTGCAAAGGAAGATTTCCATTGAAGCTCCATTATTCCGAAACTTGATACAGTTTTTGCGACTCCGTTATCTTCTGCAAGGACAACATAGTCACATAGTTCAAGTGTTTTATGTATACTGTGTGTGCTTGTATCACAGTGATGAGCTGCTGAAACTAAGTGCAGATATGAGATATCATCAATGTCGAATCAGCATGGGCCAATGCAATAGATATTCAGATTGAATTATGCAACTAGAGTATTTTTGTATTTGCTGAAAATTCTGCTAATATTGGGTTTGTTCTTTTCATATTCACTGTGTCAGKTGATTTCTAGTCTGGGATTGACTTGRGTCACTTTAATTGATTTCCTAATTAGAAATCAATGTGTAAAAAGAAACGGTTGGAATTTTACTACTCGTATAAAGAAAAAGGAATAGAGGTTAGGGTGGTTGGGCTTCGAATGTGGTGAAAGTGTTACCTTTCCTTCTATTCTCCTTAGTTCGACTCTCACCTCAAGCATTTGAGAATTGAGTTTCTCCCAAATTATAAAAAGAAAAAGGAAAATGCTTGGGGTAGGTACTAGGTAGGTAATGGGGTATCTCATTTATCTAGGGATTGACCTTGCACAAAGCCCTTCTGGTGTCAAAAGAAGCAACCTTCGTGATCAGGGGACAACTCTAGCACCTCAAGGGAGGACCCAATGTGGATCTTTCTCGTACGGTTGCCCGAAGTTAAAAAAAAATAATTTAAAATAATTGTGAGCATTAACAATTTTCCAAATATATACAGTTCATTTTTTTATGGAAACAGAGAGTACATGATTAAATTAAACATCTCACAAATAAATACAGAAGATCTGAAAATTCTGAAGAAATACAAAAACAACAATGTCAAAAATAAATAAAAATAGAAAAAGTGTAAAACCAGCTTAAAAGGCTAAAACTATTAGGCCTGTTTTTGATCCATATTCGTTACTAACCGACGACTCATGCAATTCCAGAAAGAAATAACCCAATCCAGCCCGAATCAACAAAAGCAGCCACAAACTCTCAACTTCTCTCCTCTTTCGTCTAGATCAATAATCTCCTCAATCCTAAACCACTCTCTCTCCTGCGAAATTCCTTTATGACCTCCTGAAACATATCCATATACCGCATATACCCTTTCCCCTA
>SNQN01003576.1:0-19584 GCA_008642245.1 Bassia scoparia | reverse complement strand
ACCACACCACTGGACCAGCTGTCCTTACTCCTCAGAAACCACGCGCTGTTCATCGAAACCACCACCACAACGCCGTTATCTCTGACGGCGATTCCGTCGGCTAACTCCAGATGTTCCGGCAAACCGACGGTTCTGGTGGTGCCGTCGACGGTGTCGACTTTGAACATTTTTCCGGTGTTGGATTGGACGACGAGGATGTACTCTTTGGCGCTGACGTAAGCGACGCCGTTGAGTCCGCAGTAGGAGTACTCCGAGGTTTCYTCGACTGGATATCTTGTGAAGAGCGACGAATTCGAGAGGATTGATGAGACGCCTTCGGTGTCGACTTTCCAGATGAAGTTTTTCTCGGAATTGGTGACGTAAGCGTTGCCGTGAGGGTCGACGGCCACGCCGTTGGCGATGCCGGTGGGAGGGTGGAGAGGAGAGAGAAATTCGAGGTCGAGGAATCTGCCGCGGATTTTGAAGGAGGCGAGGAGAGGGGAGGAGGGAGAGTTGACGGCTGCGAGGAGACGGCGGTTGTGGCGGTCGACGGCGAGGCCGAGGACGGTGGAGTTCGCAGGGAGCTGCGTCGAGGTAAGTTTCAGGGGTTCGGTGACGCCGGCGTCGGTAACGTAGTGGAAGGAGGGATCGCCGCGGAGGGGTGCGACGATGAAGTGTTGCCCAACTGGATCGTAAGTGAGGCCTTCGGGGTAGAGGCCTTGCGATTTGAATTGGATCTTGTGGAGATCTTGCGCTTGGGAAGGCGAGACGAGGGCGAGGATGAGGAGGAAGAGATAGAGGGGAGACATTGTTGGATTTTGATGGTGGTGAAAAGAGAGTGATTGTGGTGTTTATATAGGTTATGCAGTAAGGTTGGATATATATCTTCGTCAAAAAAAACAAAAAAAAGGTTGGATATATCATATATATCTGAGTAATTGATAAATTACGGGCTTCCTGTTCTATCTTTGGACTTTGGATAGTAATTGAGTATCTTCTTGGGCAAGTAGCTGAATTCGATTGACTTTGATGAAAGTGAGATCTTAAATTTCTTTGATAATATTCTACTCCGTATTATAATCTATTCTAATGAATGATGATTAATTTAGTTGTCGGATTAGTTTTTGAAAAAAATGTATTAAGAGAGAGAACATCTTATATGAAAATGAAATCATCAGCTCATAAGGATCATAATTTAAATAGAATTGGAGGGTTCTCGCGGTCATAAAAATCTCATAAATAATATGTATCCATGGGTTATTAATGGTTGATTAGGCGGTGATTAGCATTTGATCACGTTGACAGTAAGGATTTTGACCATGTATTTGCCACTTCTGTCTAAAAAAGAGTATATTATGAAATGACAAATAATTCATCCCATTTATTTTAATCGCAACAGTTTTTATTTTGGGAAGTTTCAAATTAATTACAACGATTCTATTCTTTCCTTATTTGGTAAACTTTTTGTATGAAATGACCAAAATAGCCCTACTTATTAAAACATATTCAATAATTTTTGGATTTTTTTGTATAATACCACCTTTTGTTTACAACTTTTTAAAAATTTCCACTTTTTTTTTTTTTTTTAAATTCCCACCTTTTGTTTCCAATTCTTTTAAAACTCCCAATTCTTAACAATTTTGTTACCAATTTCTGTTAAATGAAGGGGTATTTTCGTCATTTCCCTTTCTATCTCTTTCTCCTCTCTTCTTCTTCCTCGTGCTTACTGCAACCCAACGAAGCTCGACCACCGTTCCTTCGTTGCTCCTCCTCCTTCTCCCTCGCTAAATTTAACATCAAACTGCCATCGGAATCCCATTAGTTTCGCATTCCCATAAAAATATCAACAATTTGCAAGAGCATGAATGAAAAAGGAGTATATATCATTGAAACTAATAACAATTTCATGAACTTATCAAAAGTTTTTTTTAAAAAAAAAGAGAGAGAGAGAGAAAGAAGGAACATCAAATGTATCAGCGAAAGTGTTTCATGGGTAATCAAATTATCTAGCAAAGATAAACAATAAAGAGTTTAATTACAATAAAAACAAAATTTGAACTTCTTNAGTAATTGATAAATTACGGGCTTCCTGTTCTATCTTTGGACTTTGGATAGTAATTGAGTATCTTCTTGGGCAAGTAGCTGAATTCGATTGACTTTGATGAAAGTGAGATCTTAAATTTCTTTGATAATATTCTACTCCGTATTATAATCTATTCTAATGAATGATGATTAATTTAGTTGTCGGATTAGTTTTTGAAAAAAATGTATTAAGAGAGAGAACATCTTATATGAAAATGAAATCATCAGCTCATAAGGATCATAATTTAAATAGAAATGGAGGGTTCTCGCGGTGATAAAAATCTCATAAATAATATGTATCCATGGGTTATTAATGGTTGATTAGGTGGTGATTAGCATTTGATCACGTTGACAGTAAGGATTTTGACCATGTATTTGCCACTTCTGTCTAAAAAGAGTATATTATGAAATGACAAATAATTCATCCGATTTATTTTAATTGCAAAAGTTTCTATTTTGGGAAGTTTCAAATTAATTGCAACGATTCTATTCTTTCTTTATTTGGTAAACTTTTTGTATGAAATCACCAAAATAGCCCTACTTATTAAAACATATTCAATAATTTTTTGGTCCCCACTTTCTTTCTCCATATTCCCAACTTTAATTTTTTGTCCCCACTTTCTCTCTCCATTATAGCTAATCACATGCCCCTAATTTTTCCTAATCACCCCAATGAAATTTTGACTAAGAGATTGTGCCTCCTAAATTGTTGCGATTAAAATGAATCGGAGGAAGTACTATTTTCCTTTGGTGTTGATGATGAAGATGCGAAGTTCTTCACCAAAGATATGTACTTTGAAGCATCTTATACCTTAAACCTTCTGAATTGGTAAACGAAGTCGCAAACGACTTAAAATAAAATCGCAATTTTGTGTGAACTTCCAATAATACCCTTGGCCCAAAAACAAACCCACCACCTAACCGTTGACCACCAACTCAACCACCTAACAATCGACCACCACCAAGCCAACTCTGTCATCACTCACAAAGTCGTAAGTTTTTTTTTTTTTGGTTTCTCGCCCAAGCTAGGCCAGCCAACAATGGGCTAGCTCGCTTGGTTTAGGCGAGGCCACCATAAACCAGGCGAGCTAGCCCATGGTTGGATCGCCTAGCTTGGGCGAGAGACCCTAAAAAAATTTGCGATTTTGTGTTGTTGGCGTGACGACGGAATTGGCTTGATGGTGGTGGGTGGTTAGGTGGTGGTGGGTTTGTTTTTGATCCAAGGGTATTGGAAGTTCAGGCGAAATTACAACTTTATTTTAAGTCGTTTGCGACTTCGTTTAGCATTCCCCTTAAGCCAATGGTGTTGATCTGTTGAGTCTTGGCCTAGTGGAGCATAATTAGTAAACACAACTACGGAGTATATCATTCATTCGTACAAATATCAATACAAAGTAGTGTATATAGTAAAGCATGYTTAGGAAAGATTACTAGAGAAGTAGAGAATGCATAATTGACTCATTACAAGTGCATCGCTAGCAGATTAAAACACCGCTGCCAAGTGCCTGTGGCTCGCAGGGTTTCTTTTTATTCTAGATATACATAGTACATACTTAAACATAATGCTTAGGGATCTTCAGGAACTTTTTCGACTCAGAAGAACTGCAAAAACACAATAAAAAAGGACAAAGTACAGGCTATGTTAGAATAAAACTCACWWAGTACTATGATTAAGTYAAACATGAAAATGCTGTRAGTGTGAAAGTTTACCCTCTTGCATGGGTCGCAGGAGTTGCCGCCWGAGTAAAAGCTACTTTCTTGGCTCATTGCATAGCTGGAACCTAACCCTGCACCACCAAGATGGTTGCTATGGTAGCCCAGTCCTTGGTGGCCCATCCCATATCCTGAATTGGCATGGCCATAGCTGGAGTATCCAGCCCCCATTTGGCTATTACCGTAACCATTCCCGAATCCATGGTGGCTGCTGTGGGCATTGTGGCCCATGTGTCCCATTGAGCTGTAGGAAAACTCTTCATTCTCAGCCTCACAGTAGGCACTCTGGTAGCGGTAAGCCATGATGATTCGTTGCTAGTTTTGATGCTAGCTCTCAAGAGTCTTGCAGATTGCTGCTTGTTTTGCTTTGCTCAATGTTGGAAGTGASTGCAGTTTAGTAATACTTATATAGCGGTGAAAACTAGAGGCCAATAGCCTCTCTCTTTTGCTTTGTTTTCCCAATGTTTGCGAATCTTATGATCAAATAGAGTGCATTTCTTTATTTCAATTTCTTTGTCTTAACTAGCGAATCCCTCTCTAAAATATGCCATATTATTGAATATTGATGATTGACCACGTTTCAGAATCTGTTTAATTTTTAGTACTAAAAGAGTTTGTGGTGATGGCATCTTTGGCATGATTTATTGTCTAGTAGAGATTCAGGCATATGGTTATATGATATGTAATATACTATTATACAGTTATATCTCTTGAACTTGTTCGGGCATAAGTTTTTCTTTTCATATATCTTTGATTCTTATGCTCAAACAGACTAAGTTGCCATTAATTAGTTGGTCTGCTCTAGTGAACCTATACCCATATATAAATATATTGCCCATTTTTCTGACAGGAGATATTGCCCATATTATGGGCCATGATTTAGATTCTTTCCAATTTGTTATTGTTGAATGAGTATTGTGGATGATGGCACATCATTTTGTTTTCGTGATCAGATCATTGCAAAAAGAGGTTCAGGCTGGTAAAGAAATTTAATGCTATTATAGTGCTTTTTTTAAATATTCTCTGGGGAGTCTGGGCACTTGGGAAAAGCTTCTGGTTCATCCTTACTTACACCTGTTTTCAAAACTTTTCAATGGGGATATCTGATTTGGTTGATAAAGCGGGTAAGCTGAAATGTTTATGAATGTTGCAAGCTTGCAATATTTGTTTGTTAAGTTGCAACTTGCAAGACATTATCTGGATACTCTATCTGTCACCCTTTACGATATTATGTTGCGATTCTTACAAATTGAAAGCTGCAAACTGGAATTCTGAAAGTATTATACCCTAAGCCATACCTTGATGAATTTCTGAACCTCATTTTATAATGAGCTGAAATTTTCCTACTGATTCTGCTTGACAGTTTTTTTGTTTCCTACACGATCTTGCATGTGGGCAATATATTGGACTCTTGCCGAAGAACAAGTGCTGTTATGGCTGGTTTTGACTTAGTAGCTTGAAGTTGTCATGCAAACTTAGCAACATTCATTTTTACATGCCTAAAGTTTTGTTGATGACTAAGGTGTTCTTGTCACTAGAAAAGTCATGAACTTTATTGAACTTGTTGGATATTATTGATTCTTATTAGCCTGTTTCTCAGTTGGACCTGATAGACCTTGTCATACTTCTTTTGAATTTATTCGACCTGAAACTTATTTTTCAAGGTAAAGGGAACACACTATTGTCACTCCAATTCCAATGTTAGTTGTAGACCTGGCAAAAATTGATTCGAATCCGAATATTTGATCTGACCGTCTCGATCCGATCTGAAAATGGATGATCCGAATGTTGGTCCGAATCCGATGAGTCGCTCCGATCCGAATCCGATCCGAAACAAACTTGGTCCGATATTCATCCGATATCCGAACCGATCCCGATCCGATCTTGAATAAGTTATCCAAATATGCCTAAAATTATAAAAATTTAAGTTTTTACTCCATCGAATCTGAAAATTATCCGATCCGAGTCCCGATCCGGTCCGAAAGTATAATGATCCAAATGTTGGTCTGAATCCGATGGATCGGTCCGATCCGGAACCGATCCGATCCGAACGGTCCGATTGCCAGGTCTAGTTAGTTATGTATATCTTGTCCAGTGAGCAGAATCAATTTTTTAGTTTTTACTCTGTATTTATTTATTTGGGGAAAACTCTCCAATCGTTAGTTGGTTTGATGATGATGTCTGATAGTTTCTGGTACAATGGTTAATACATGCTTAGGGAAAGTTCTAAAAGTTTTCAAAAGAAGTGCATAGCATGGGAGCATACAGCCTTACACGTACAATTTATTTTTCAGCACTCAGTTTGGAAGCGGTTAATCTTGAAGTAGGATGGCGATCATAATAGTTTTCTGTAATATTAGCCATTGGTTTTCCTGTATTGCAGCAAAGCTCATTTCGTCTTGGAAATTCTGATTGATGCTCTTCTTCAAATAGTCAATGATCTATGTGTATATCTTGTCCTTTGAGTGGGCTGACAATATTTGTCTGATAGGTTCTGGTTGAGTCTCAAATGTATGCTTAGGAAAACAAAAGGTGTATAGCATAGCTTGCTTCATACGATATTCATTCATAAGAATTTAGACAATGTTCAACAAGAAGAAAGCAACCATCTTGCATAGCATGCACCAAATCTCGTGAAAGAAGTGCCACAGCTATGAAAGCGGTTGGGTATTATTTATGAAATACGGAGTACTATAGAACAATAATTATGACATTATATTATCTTCAGCATTGCATCATCTAATTTCCAGTCTCTGATGTTGGGCTATTGCTGAGTTCTGCTTTGTTTGTTTAGCACTTCTGTGAGCAGCAAAAATAAACAATAAGCATTCCATGTTATTCTATTAGAAGGTTATATTAAGGTTTCAAATATGTTTTAGACAAGTTAATCAAACACTTACGTTTCCATGGTGGCCATAGCCATGTTGGCCAGAGCTGTGGTTGTTACAGCCATGGTTGCCTGAGCCATGTTGGCCAGAGCTGTGGTTGTCACATCCGTGGTTTCCAGAGCCGTGGTTGGCATGGCCATGGTGTCCAGAGCCGTGGTTGGCATGACCATGGTGGCCAGAGCCGTGGTTGGCATGGCCATGGTGGCCAGAGCCGTGGTTGGCATGACCATGGTGGCCAGAGCCGTGGTTGGCATGGCCATGGTGGCCAGAGCCGTGGTTGGCATGGCCATGGTGACCAGAGCCATGGTTGGCATGGCTACCTTCGGTAGCGCAATGGTTAACATGGCCAGAACCGTGGTTCCCATGACCTGAAGAATGGTTGTTGTGGCTGGAATGATTGTGCCCATGGTTTGGTACACAAGCAGCRGGTTTGTGAATGCCACCGTGGTTCGGTGCACATCCTGCTGGTTTGTGGATGACAGTTTGGTTAGGTGCACACACAGGTGCCTTGTTGCATTCRTGCTTTTCAGCTTCACACTTGTACATTTGCATGCAAGCCATGATGGTTTTGAACGATTTTTAATGCAGAAGAAAGATGTTTTTTATGAGTTTGGAGCTTGATGGTTAAAATGGGTTATCAAGCACCCTTTTATAGCAATTCAGAGAATGTTTAAATGATTATTTTTTTTTCAGAAAAGGAGATTTTTTCTTATGGGAGATGGGTGCTTGTAACACTTAGCCATTGATTCTGCTTTCTTTTCTCCATCTTTTCTTTTCCTTTCTATGTGAAGTGGACTAAAGTGGCATTGATTCTGTCATCCATTTGCCTTAAAGATGCCATTGATGACTACATTTGATTTTGGATATTGGTGCTGCATGCGAAACTATTCCACCTTATGTGTTAAAATTTCTGCCATTGCGATCCTTTGAACTCTTATCATTCTAGTGGATTTACTTCACTTGCTTTCATGTTATTATCATCCTTTTTTTTTATATTATCACCATAGCATCTCATGTCATGGAAACAATAATGCATAATATATGTATTGAAATTCGTTACTAGATATGCAATTTTCAAGAACTGGGATAAAATATGTGAATTAGTTTTATTATTTTTTGCATAGAAAATCTGTCACCGGGACTATTCTTTTTGAACCTGATATAGTTTTATATCTCAATGTATTATGTATTTCAATGTCCTATTTTGTATTGTGGGTGCAATGTGCATGCATCTAGGTGTTTAGCGAGGGATGCCAGGTCTATCTCGCGAATAGGTTTAAGAGGGCTATTCAATGGCATTTTTGTAATAATCTTAACAAATTGTAATAATCTCAACTAAAATTTGTTAAGATTATTACAAAAATACCATGGAATAGTCCACTTAAACCTATTTGTGAGATAGACTAGGAATTACCCGTGTTTAGCTGCTGAATTTTTTTGCAGCTTCATGTATATTGTACCAGGAGGGATATTTGGACCGAAATTCTGCCACTGTGTGTATTTTGTAAAATTAGTACCGAAATTTTTGATCTGTAACTGGAGTGCTGGACTATTAAATTACATTCTATATACGATTTGCTTTGCGTGTTTTGTCTCTGATGAATTTTCGAGTTGGGATAGTTGATTGAAAAGTTTAACTCAGTCTCATCTTCACAAATCTCAGATTTTAAATAAAACCCAGCTCAAATTGGYTTAATGTTATGCAGTGAAATAAAGTACTTCGTAGTATGATTATTGTTACACATACTGAGATTTTGATTTAGGCAAATATGAAATGAATTGATTTAATTGGTTATTTTTTTCAAGTGATTCTGTACCAAATCAGTTGAAGCCTTAAAGGTATGACTTCAAAATTTTCATTTTCATCCTTCTTATTTCTGTATTTTTTTTTGGCTTATTGAGATGCTATGCTCATATAATTGTGAAAGACAATTAGTCAAATGTTATTTACTCCATTTGAATGATTTATTATTTCCTTGGAACCTTGAGTGAGTATTATTTCTATAAATCTTGCAAAAAGTATCAATAATGTTATTTCTCGAGCTTATTTTTTTTTTTGAAGGGATAGTGAGCTTATTACTTTATTTGCTTGCTGTTGTGAAAATGGCAGTAATTGAGTTTATCACTTACAATGTGTTTTATCTAATATTGGTGGAGTCAGGTAAGTGAACGGAAATAAAGGCCTGGTTTGATTGACATGAGAAACAAATTCCCACAAGAAATTGAAATTTATTGGAAGTTAATTCCTTGATAGAATTTCTAGAAATTAACAATGAGAAATTAAATTCTCAAGAATTTTTTATTGATCAAGGGGAATCAAGGTAATTTATTTCCGACATTTTGTATGAAGTTGAAATTTCTACTTCTTCCATTTGCGATTTTGTGTGTCAACCAAATAAATCATCAAAATTACAATRTATGGGATTTTTCATTGCCAAGTAATGGTAACCAAATAAGGCCAAATTTTATTTTTCTATGTTTGATTTGGATGCTGAAAATAATACTCATTTTTTAAATTTCTTTTCGAAACCTGCAATTTCCCCGATTTTAGGAGGAAATAGAAGTGTAAAATATTTACTTTAATGCTAAGAGAGGGTAAAATATGTGAAGACTTTTTTCCTCAATTCCTTCCACCTCCTTTCCTTTCATATATATATTCTTTGTGTACTTGTACTTGTATACAAAATGAAAAATTATTAAGATTTTAGTCCAAAATAAAGTGTTCAAGTGTTGTACTCTTGTCCAAGTGTCAGGATCCGACACGAATACTTGAGGTAAAATGTTGAATCCGAGTATTATATATTCTTTTAAAACCAAACACAGGAAGCAATCAGATTCCTTTTCTTTTTCCTTCAATCAATTACACTGTTACTTTGCTTGCTTATGTGTCATCTTTGAATCCAATTTTCATTTATTTTTAAAAAATTTTTGTTATGAGGCAAGTAAGATTGATTAATTTCTCTTCTTTTTGTGATTGATTGAAATTTCACAATGCAGGCTAAGAAAGGTGTTGATTCTGTTGAACACTTCAGTTTGGCGGTGCATGCAGAACTTTGGTATCTTCTATGGTAAATTTTTTCCTCTTTCATATTATCTTCTATGGTTACCATTCCCCTGACTTGTATATCTTCCCTCACTTATTCTTTTCTGAATCTGTTGTTAAATTTTAGTGTACTTTTGTTCTTTTATTAAAACAACATGATAATTATTCAATCTACACCGTATTGTATATGAGCTAGGTTTCTGGAAGTGGAATATATTGTGCAAAGGTGAATTTTGGATTCTGGATACAAAAATTGTCATCCAAATTCCTTAGTTCTCAAGCGTGATATGGGTTTTGTATCTCATTTATCAAAGTTTAACGGAAATATATTGTAACTGTAGTATTTCATGGGGTAACAGCTCATCTTGGGACCATATTATTTTTTGGTGTTAAGAGAGCCACAAGGGTAAGGGTGAGAATCGATCCCGGATCACTCAGATCGGAAGGGAAGCTTTAACCACATGAGTTATCCCTCAGCTCTTATCTTGGGACCATATTATTATTGAAAAGTACTCCTTTAGTTTTTTATTAGTTATTCCATATCAAAATGACACAAAGTTTAAAAGAAAATAACTCTCGTGCAATGTTTTCCAATGAAACCCATGTAGTTCCCTCACTAAATAAAAGAAAGACCCCATGCGAGCATTAAAAATAAGTTATATTGGTTACTTTTTAATCCAAAATATGCCATAAAGAGAAATGGAACATCTAATTAAAAACATCCAAAAAGAAAAGTGAAACAACTAAAAGTTGAGCCTTATTTAGCTTCTGATAGTTTGTGAATATAGATAAAAGAAAAAACAAATGAGTATCAATAGTATCGTAGATACAACCATACAGGTGATAAACTAAAATAGTACTCCTTCCGTAACGGAATAAATGTAACAATTGTATTAGCACTTTTCTCAATGCAAAATAAGCTAATTGTGAATTAAGTAGAGATATTAGTGAAGTGGTCCCAAAAATAAAAGGAGGGAAATAATATAGCAAGAAAAAGACAAAACAATTAGTAAAAGTGGTCTCAAAAATATGATAATTTTGCCATTAATAAGTTATCAAATGAGGAAAGTTGTATAATTTGTTCATAACCAGCGAAAACAAATACATGGCTAGGTTAGTATAATTGCCTTATGAAACATTGCTGCATGTTTTTGTTATAGACTGAATTTCTTGGCAAATTTGGTGTTGATATTAAACAGTGAACAATGGTGAAAATATGTAATAGAAATTGATTTTGATTGATAAGCAAGGAGATAATACATAATCCCTAATACTCTAATATAAGTATACAAGAGAATTCATCTCATTCATCATTTTTCCATAATATTCTCTCTGCTTCCTTGGCTCTCTATTTATAGAGGACACTTGCCTAGTACTAGACCCTTCTACTTGTACTAACTTATTAAGTGCTACCTAAATTGCCCTTAATTACTAAATATTTAGTCATAACATAAAATGCCCTTAATTACTAAATATCGAGTCATTACAGTTTTGTGTTTAATTTGTTCTCATTGTATCAACTGAAGGCATTGAACTAAAAGAATTATCGATCTTGTTATTATCAGGACAAATCTCAAGCAAGAATTAGATTAAATGCTTCCTAAAGTATTTAGCTGTAACCTCAAGTTCTGATTATATTTGTTCGCCATCATATTTTTATTTTTCTTTTTTAAAAAAAGAAGCAAAAAACCCGAGAAATGTAAACTTTGTGTTGTTGATGATAGATAGATATATGTTATAGTTGCGCTTCTTCAATCTTCAATGTTTTACAAATTTTAACTCCTGTTATGCATGTATTAAATGTGTTCCAATCCTTGTAATTCTAGAAACTAGAATGAAATTTGTTAAATGCAAAGGAAAGAAACTTATGCTTATTATTTCTTGGAGGCATATACAACAGGTAGAAATCTCTCATTGACATATTCAATTTGATTGTTACACTCGCTTAGACATCTTCCCTTGATTATTGCACAGAATTATCAGTTTTGTTTCATTTAGTCGATGTCACTTATGTGATTAAAATTTGGGAAGGCAAAAACATCACCAAATATTGGTTTGGTGCACAAAACAGCACGAACTAATTGGGATGCGATGCACAACACAAACTTTATGGCATTGATGCACAAATCTTAGGTCGATATTGTCATTTATGTTGATTCATGCACCCATGGCATAAAGTTTGTAATGTTCACATCATCTCATTTAGTTCGTGCTATTTTGTACACCAAACCAATAGCTAGTGGTTGGTGGTGTTTTCGTCAATTTTTTTCTTTTCTTTTGATTGATTTGAGGTAACCAATATTTTTTTTTTACCCTGATTTTGTCTAATAGTTGTTTCTTTCTTTGTCTTTCTCGTAAACCATACAAAATTGTACTTAAATAGATGAAACTGTGTCAGGTATGTAGTATAGTAGCTTTGTTTTTGAGTTGCAGTCAATAATAACAAATTATCAATMCATAAGATTGAAAGAGCATCACCTTCTATTCTTAAATCGACCTCCTTATTGGGGAATTTTCATAGGGAGATTTCCATTCTGTGTAATTTAATTTTATGGGAAGTGTTAATACATGTGAGGAGTTGAGAAGCATAATAGTATAACACTTCCTTACTAGAAAACACATATCATATTAATTCATTGGAATAAAACAGTACATTACAAATTGTAATACTAGTACATGGTAGTGGTGAAAGCATCCTGCCATCATTAGCAGCATATGCCATCCCTAATAATGTCTTACGGGCAATTTATTTTAGCTATAACCGTACTTGATGACTTGCTGTTAGATCTTTGCTGGTAGGAACTAATGTGGTGCACTTCAGTAGATCTGCAAACCAGAAAGAACATCATTACAGGGCATATTGGGTAATAATAACAATAATCATGAGAATTCAAATCTGAAGTTAATATTATAGAAATGTATGCTCAGAATACTTACCCTCCTGATTGGGTCGCAGTCGTTCTCATAAACGATCCGCTCTTCCCTCCTCTCAACAACCTCAGGACCATTGTAACGGTGGTGYTGGTGGTGACCATAGCTTGGGATGCTGCTGGTCTCATATACAACATCACTCACCACATTGTTGTGGTGGTGGTGACCTACTGGATAGCCAGGCCTGCCATAGTCAGCCTCAACCCTGCTGTATTCTGAGTACGAGTCACATGGACTTTCACGGATGACCTCCTTCTCGTAGTAGTTGTTTCCGTAGTATGACATTACTGCTGATTTTTTTTAGTATTACAAGGGTACTTTAATTTTCAGTTATTTGTTTTTCTTAATTGGTGAGATGTAAGGGTGTAATACAGTGCACTTATATAGAGGTGAAACTGAGAATATTTTGTGGTTCTTTTGCTGCTTTTATGGCTGAATAGAATATTGATTTATCTTATGGTAAGGGCTTCTTCAGTGGGTAGATGCTTATTGCCTTCATGCAGATAACTATGGCATCAATGAACCAAGTAGCCAAGATGAAGTCTTGTRGTGATAATTGGGAATATTAGTCCAATTGCTTGCTTTATGTCTTGTTCAAATCCCACCACCTTATTTCTGAAGTAGGCGCATTCTGAATTATTCCTTTCTCTTGGTGTAGGACATTTTGAATTGCTCTTTAGAGGTTATTAGCTTCACACTGACAACTTTGGCATCTTGGAATTGAGTCGTAGAGGGCGAGGAGACTTTATTTGAAACCCTTCCTCGACTCATGAGGTAATCTATGCCTCAATGATATATTTTCTCGTTTAGAAGCCACTATGCTATTGCAGATTTCTGCTCTACATGTCATTCTAATCCCGAATACCCAAACTGTGATCTACCTATCATTGGAGACATTTTTRACTTGGTCATAATACTAAACTAAACTAGCTAATGCTYTTAGCCAATGATAATTACTGTWTATAACTATTCTTGTATATTTTCGTAGGGAATATTTTCCTCGTTCTTTAAAGAAAATTATTTATGCAAAGTAAATTTTCTAACTCAGCTATTATATCTTCACTATTCATTGTGACTGGAAGTTGTTTTTCAGTGTCTCATTGATGTATTGGTATGACCTATTTAATTTWTCTGAAATAGGTGTTCRAACAAACTGTSAGAGCTCTATCCCTCATCTCAGCTGCATAGAATCAGAACATTCTAGCTTGCAGGTTTCGTGAAAACTCTTAAATTTATCAGGTATTTAGTCTTCAATTTCATTCCTTTCCCTTATTCTTACGTGTAATGGAAATCCTGAACAAATACAATACTCCTAACAGAAAGAAGTTTCATTGGGAGAGTAAAATGTTAGAAGTCTTGACCATACAAGGTTCATTGTACTCTCTATACTTTGGATGATGCATTGATGCAGAGGTTCTGGTGATGTCCATGTCATTACAAGTTGAATGATATGGCTTCGTATAATCCAGAACACACATTTTAATTTTATTGTTTCATCGTCAGAACATAATCCAGTATTGATGCACGGAAGTTGTAACTTGTAAGCACTGTGTCTTGTACTCTTTGTACGAGCCCAGGCTGCAAGTATGTGATCTGCTTTAAACAATCTTTTTTTGGTTCTTTGGTAAGATGGACAAAATCTAAGATTTCTAATTTTTGGACATCGGTGCAACCTAGTAGTTGCTTGCATCTCAACCTCATTCATCGAATGAATCCTCACAAATCAATGTACCTTGAAAAGAAATAACAATGCTGCAAGCCAAAATAAATAGCTGTAATCTAAGTGTTGTTTTTCGCATCCTCTTAAACATACAGTTGAATCTATTCAGGACACAATTTTGTGTCCTCCTGTACTGCTGTATGGCTGTTGAAGAGAAATACTAAAGCACCAATTCACAAACTAAATTTCTCATAGGAGAGATTAGAATAAAAGGGTGAACTTTTAAAGATTCGAGTAAAATCTTATGTCATAAAACAGTTTTCCTGTATTTCGGTGTGCTAACAACAATAATGGAAAGAGAAGGTGAACTTACAGTGGAATACACACCTGATTAGCTGATGTGAAACATTTTAGCTTTTGTTAATAATTTATCTTTAAAATAAGAAGGGCTTGTAAAAATATTTCCTTGAAAAATGAAATTCTATTAGCTTCCAAATTTGAGTTATGCATTTATACATGTCTTTTTGTCAAAATCAACTGGCTTAAGATGCATCCTTTGATATCACATTTGGGTTAGGTTTCTCTAGAGTTCTCAGGGGTAGATTTCCATACATTTAGTGTATTTTTCTTCTTTTTATTTTGCATGGTCCCACCCATTGTATTTAATGACAATCATAGGATATTTTTCAATGGTCTAGATTTAGGAAAATCTACCCCTAGAGTTCTTTGAGAACTCTAGAGGATCCTAACACATCAGATTTCTGTATATACTTCCTCTGTTTCTTTTTAGTGGAAACTTTGAGAGTGATTCGGACTCCTAGGCAAAATTTGGTTGTGAGGATGAAAGTGAAAGAGAGAGAAAGTGAGGCATGTGATTAAGAGAGAGATAGGAAGAAATGACATGCAAAAAAGGAAAGAAAAATTTGATATTTTCAAATTTGGCAAAAATTTCCACTAAAAAGATACGGAGGAAGTAAATTTTTAAATATATTTTTTTAATTTTTTACTTTTTTATCTAAAAGTTCAATCAGTGGTTATTGTTAACAGTTTGCTTTTGTTCTGTTTGCAATTCCCTTAAAGTAGTTAAATGTTACTCCGTACTTGGTTTTTTTTATCCATTTGGGAACTTTTCCATGTTAAGTAGAATTGGATCATGTTCCGGCCCACCTAATACTGGGCCAGGCCCAATGACCTTATTACAAAAATGCCATTATTAATGACGTTGACCAGTCAYCAGGAGATAGCTTCTTGGAGAAGCAGCCTAACAGAATTCTGTTAGGAGATCTTCTAGATCTTTCTGATAGTTGGCAAAATTACGATTATGCCCTCATACTGCCTATAAATAGGATTGAAGACCACAAAATCAGGGGACAAACTTTGTGATTTCTGACATCAGTACACACTTTCTCTCTCTAAATTCTTTCTTTCTCACTTTTCTCTCTCCTCAGATTGTTGACTTAAGCATCGGAGGTGGTCCCCAGGGTACAAACCCCTGGGCCCTCTGACTGCTCTTTCTCTCTCCGCCAGGAACCGGCTATGCGGATTTTCTCTCGACTAATCCGCGCGACTTTTCCGCAATTAAGATTCAGGCAAACATTGGATCCCTAATTTTCTATGTTTTAGATTTCCGTACTCGAACAATTGCGCCTCTGTGGGAACAGATCAAAAGTCAATGAATGGCACGCATTACAAGAAGTCGCAGGAATAACAGATGCTGAAGTCCACCGCTACGTCAAATACTATGTCAGAATTCTGACAGATGTTCAGTCTCAACATCAAGAAGCAGATCGACAAAGCCCAAACTGGTACGAGGAGAGATCTTAATGAACTGCAGCAAAAATGTATCATCAATTTTCAGCAACTCATCAGAGGTAGATCCATTTTCTGACCTGGAACGATCATTCCAGACGCCTCAAGAAAATCCCATGCCAGCGCCAGTTCCAAACAGCGCCTCCAATCCACCAGAACCATCGTGAATAATGACACGGGGACCCATGCAGATGGGGACAGATTGTTCGGAGCCTTCCGAACCGTTCAATTTTGCCAGCAATCTCGTGAATTCTGCACGCACCTTCGTCCATCGCCACCCCCGAGTTCCTAGGCGACCAGCAGAGTCCGCTCAAGAGTGACAGTACCCCAACGGTCTTCACCGAACCCCTGGGTCTCGACATTGACAACCAGGGGCGCCTCGAAGTAGGCACCTACGACAGTTATATCCCTATAAATGAATCGCTAAGATCAATACATCAACCAACCCGAAGATCGGAGGAGCGGGGAGAGCAGCTAGCAAATTTCACATCACAGGAGCGATCACCATGGCACGCGCGTGCGCGGCGTTCATCCATAGCGCCATCCCGCTGCTCCGTTCTCCTTACTCGAAGGCTTCAACCCGGCGATCGCCCACTAATATGGACTTCGAACCAACCAGGAACATGCGATCCGATGATAATTTCTGATAGAGAATAATCAGAACCCAGTGCAGAAAGTCCCTCGAGATTCTACTTCCACCACATCCATCTCAGCAGAGAAATCTAATATTTGACCAGAAAAGCCAAAACTGCAACAAATGATCAACGTTTTATGAACCACAGAATCCGATACCAATATGGGCTGCCTACAAAGGCGCCAGAACTGGCTTCAGACGTGAAAGTGCTGAAGCTTCTTGGTGGCCAAATTTTTTTCCAAATACCTTAAAACGGAATCTCGCTACCTGGTTTAGCGAACTACCCTTCAGAACGATCCAATACTTTACTGTCGCCCGTGTTGGACGCCTTTATCGCCAGGACGTTGGCTATAGCCGCAAAGAGCCGCCATGAGTGTTACGCACCGTACCGTGATGATGCAAATACCGAACCAGCGAGATTATGAAATATAAAAGGTTGTAGCAACTGCCAGATCTATGAGTATTTCCAACTGGAAATCTGTCGCTATTTGCATTTCGATTTGTGACCGGGCTCACTGCCAGGCGTTGTTAAGTAGATTTGATATCCAAGATGTAATGGAATACTCAACTCATTGTGACGATGCGCAGAGTACCTTTCGTGCCTCAAGGCAAATCGGTGATCCTCCTACTAAGAAAAATTGAAATAAAAGAGATCGCTCAAAAGTGCATAACGAACGCGATCCCCGATATAAACAGGAAAGATGAAGAGAGGAAGTGGCGAGATATAAAGCGTCAGATCCTCGATTTACAATAGTAAACAGAAGAAATCTTTCCGACATTAAAACAAGCAACATGCCCAAAGCCCCACCCATTCCAACATCTGAAAACCGAGAAATAAGATCTATGTGTGATACCACAGACTGTGGCACAATACTACTCAAACTGCAATGAGTTGAAACGAGCATGATAAACTTGCCGATAAGAAGCTTAAACAAGTATTGTAACATAAGGAACACGCAAGAAAAGAAGCCAGCAATACGATGATACTATTTATGTTGGAAGTAATTGCTGGCTAAATGCATCTACCCAGCCAACAAGGAGAAATCAAACACCTATATGTGATACTAAGCATCAGCTCGAACACAAAATAAATCCACCGCCTATGTCCCCTATGTTTTTATAACAAACCTCCAACCCAGTTAGTCTGCCGCATGATGATCCTTTGGTCATCGAGTTAAAAGTGGCGAATGCAAGGGTACGGCGAGTGCTCGTGGATTCAGGAAGTTCTTCGGACATCATTACCTATGAATGCCTCAAACAATTAAAGTACGGTGATGAAAAGCTTGAGCCATTGTCCCAACCTTTGGTGGGCTTCGGCGGACAGAATGTGTATTCTAAGGGCACAATTCGCCTGCCAGTTCGGCTAGGCGAGAAGGGACAAGGGCGCTCATTGATGATTAAATTCATCGTGGTTGATATTCCCCTGCCATATAATGTGATTATTGGACGCCCCTTACTCAATCGGGTGAAGGCGGCGATTTCTACATATCAGCTGTTGCTGCAATTTGAAACAGATAACGGTGGGGTAGGCAAGCTATACGGAGATCAGAAGTCCGCCAGATAATGTTATGTTAACAGTCTGTGATTCCCCGTCAAGTAGTAGGAAGCGAAAAGAAATTGAGCATGACTCTACAGCTGCCCCAATGGATGTGTACATTGCAGAGAATCCAAAACATTATTCCCGCCCAAAGCCTGTGGATAACCATGAAGAAGTCATGATTGATGAAAATCCAGCTCATACAGTCCGAGTAGGGGCTAATTTAGAGAAGAGGCTAAAAGCTCAGATCATAGGCGTCCTGCGCGAATATAGGGACGTATTCGCCTTCTCCGCAAATGAAATGCCAGGTATCTCCTCGGAGATAATGCAGCACAAGCTGGGAATCAAAGAGGGGTACAAACCAGTTAAGCAAAAGTTGCGTCATCAAGGGCGAGAACGGAGRATGGCGGCATCTGCAGAAGTTAAGAAGCTGCTTGAGGCAGGGTTCATTCGAGAATGCCAATATACCGAATGGCTGGCCAACGTCGTTTTGGTCAAAAAGCCAAATGGTACGTGGCGGATGTGCGTGGATTTCACGTCCCAAGGACGATTATCCACTTCCTAAAATTGATAAGCTTGTTGACTCTACTGCAGGGCATGCCCTCTTTAGTTTCATGGACGCCAATGCTGGTTATCACCAGATCCCCATGTCTGAGGCGGATCAAGCACACACTGCCTTCATTACTCATCAAGGAGTGTACTGCTACAAGGTGATGCCCTTTGGCCTTAAAAACGCCGGGGCTACTTACCAGAGGTTTGTCAATAAAATATTCGACGGTCAGATTGGCCGGAATATTGAAGTATATGTAGATGACATGATTGTCAAYAGTAAACTTGAGACTGACCATATTGCTGATCTCAGGGAAACATTTGAATCTTTGAGAAAGTTCAACATGCGCCTCAATCCTCAGAAATGTGTRTTTGGCGTTCGAGGAGGAAAATGTCTTGGATTCCTTGTAGACGAAAGAGGCATTGAGGCGAATCCAGATAAAGTACAGGCGGTACTTGATATGCAATCTCCCAGAAATGTGAAAYAGGTACAGCGATTGACAGGGTGRATGGCGGCTCTYGGGCGATTCCTATCCAAATCGGCGGATAAAAGTTTGGCRTTCTTTCAGYCTTTGAAGCGATCCACATTCAAGTGGGATGAAGAGGCGYAAATGGCTTTCCAACATCTGAAGAAGCACCTGGCGGAGATTCCGAAGTTGGTATCGCCCCTCCCAAAAGAACCCTTATTCATATATCTAGGAGTGTCAGAATACGCCTTGAGCGCAGTCCTGGTTGCAGAAAGAAGCAAAACACAATTTC
>SNQN01003575.1:12249-33264 GCA_008642245.1 Bassia scoparia | reverse complement strand
ATATAAGTTCTTGGTAAAAACAATAAAATAAGTTAAACCTAAATGTAATGGTGATTATATCAATTTATTACATACCTAATCATTATACTTTTCATTCCATCAATAGTTTTTTTCTTCAATTTTTCTCTAATCACATGAATTTCATTTTTTTCCTTTCTATCTCGTCGTACTCCAAAATTACATTAATTTATTTTGGTGTTTCGAGAGCTATAAGGGTGGGGATGAAAAGTTTAAATCGATCCTATGATCTCTTGAAATTAAAAGGAAAACTCGAACCAATTGAATAATACCTTACTCTGTACCCAAAATGTATGTGTAGTATTGTGGCACAACAAAAAAAATGAAGAAAGCATCATTTTAGGTATTTGAGATATGACAATAGTTTCAATGTTTGTTTCGTTTCAATATTAATTTGTGAAACCTAAATAAATAATAAAAAAATTAATAGTCAAAATTTTACATCTACATACATGAAGGAGAGTGAAAGATAGTTTAAACAGTTAAAAATTAATCTTACAATTTTAGGAGATATTGAGATCGATTCTCATTTCTTCTTTGTGACTCTTTGCACACCAAAAAAAAAAAAAAATTAAAAATACAAACATGAGGGCAAAAAAAGGATAGCATTCTGATATTGCATTGCAGTTTCAAAAGATTAGAAAAAAGAATGGAGGTGAGCCCAACTTTCTTGGGCTTATTCGGTCCATATTTGATTGGGCTTTAATATGTGAGCATAAAGTGTCCCATGCATTAAAAATTCTGGTTTCTTAATCAGAAGCCCAAGCCCAAGTGAGTCTTGGGCATGTAGCCAGAAGAGTGTAAGAAACATTAAAACCATTGATGATCATATGATATTTTTTTTTGACATAATCTACTTATACATTAATTTATGATAAGTAATAACTAAGATCAGTATACATAAAATAAAAGTCATTGTATCAAAATAAAAGGTCACTATGCTTGAAAAAAAAAGGTTTATATGAAATTATAATGATCATTTTGAAATTTATATACAGTATTTAAAAATTACAAGTAATGACGAAACAAACAAGAACTTTGACAATATATTGCAGGCATTCAAAGGAGTAAAATTTTGATAACAAGGGAGGTTACAGTTGAAGTATTTAGCAAAGAATGTATTATATGCTACCAACTGTTTTGGTAATGCTATTATCTCCTATTATTGATTTAGCAAAAAATTATATTTGATAATTATAGAAAATACACATCTAGTCAAAGAAGTTGCAAGAAAATAGTCATATACAACCTAGTTAAATGTAATTTACCAACTGCCAAATTAATTATTTTAGTAAATATTATTACTTCTTAAATTTTATTTTTCATTGCTAGCTAAGTAGCTATTAGTAGAATCCTCTTGCCATGTACAAATAATATCAGCTAATGCAAGCTTAGCTTCTTTCTCACAAAATCTAATGTAGTCAAGGGTGTCACCATTTATTTTGGAGAATTCCACTATTGCCAYCTCAGGAGCCACCTCAAACACCTTTGCCATCACAGATAATCTTCCCTTTTGCCCTTCTTCTAATTTCACCTTAAATTGTGTGAGTCTTGTCACTTCATAGTTGAGTCCCTTACCAAACTCTTTGATTCTTGATATGATCTTTGAAATGGGAAACTTGGAGGTAAACATCGGTCTCGCCTTGTGTTTATTCTCGAACAGATAGGTCAAGTCAAGTCCGGAAGCCATTGATGAAATAAGGTCAAAGGCGTTACAAAAGTGTGAAGACGATGCAGTCTCAATTTCTAACGATCTGTCCGGTACATTTTCCTCGAATTTCGTCCCTAGAGATCTAACAAAACCCCTCTTAAACCAAGGGTTATTCATAATCTCTTGCACTCCAACCCTTCTTTCAAGGTTTAGGAGAAGCATTCTTTGGATTAACAACTTAGGTTGGTGAGGAAATTTAGGGGGAAATTGATACATCGCTGAGAGAATTCTACGATACAAATGCATAATATTAGTTTTTTGAAAAGGCAAGTGCCCTGCTAATAGAGTGTACAAAATCACTCCACATGACCCAAGAATATTCACTCTTTTCCCATTATACCCTTTTCCTCTCAAAACTTTGTGTGCCACTAAGCAGGGCCCCACACATGGTTTGCAAAGGCTCCTTTACTTCTTTCTGATTGGTCTAAAATTGCAGATAGACCAAAATTCAGCACTTTATTATTATTACCTGATTTCATCCAATAAAATGTTTTCCAATTTTAGATCTCTCTATTAGGTAGACGCCGACCGACTGTGACAGAAATCAACGGCTCTGATTCAACTGTTGGAAGATTCTACGACCCAAATCTGCAGATATCCTTATTTCTTTATTCAATTTTGTGAGTAAATCTCCTCTCTTGATTACTATCCCTCACAATATAAATCATTAGTTTTTTGGTTGCCATATTACTCTTGATTTCAACTATGTTTGGATGTTTGACCAATTGCATGGCTGAGATCTCGCATGACTTGATCCATGATGCCCTCCTTTTGTATTTGAACCTTGCACATTGATTTAATGGCAACACTTTCCCCTGTGTTTAAGTTGCGGCATGGTTATACCTTGCCAAAGTTCCCTTCCTAATAACCTTGCCCATTTCGTACTTCTCATGTACACACTCTTTCCCTTCCATTGAAGCAAGGGAAATGATTTGAACGTAGATCTACGTATGAGCACTTTTGAAAAAAATTAGATTAGCCCGAAATTAAGTTATTTTTGAAATGAATAAACGAGTGAGCTTATATGAATTACTTTGATTATACTAGCGAGGATTTATATAAATGTATAGGTAATAAGTGTTTTGAAGGGTTGACATTGAATATTTGTAAGAAGGAGTTTGAGGAAAATAAAATCGATCTTTTGATTAGGAGCAAAACATGAAGGTTGTTGGTGTTGAATGTAAGTTCATTTGACCAAGAGTTGATGAGTAGCTTATATAGGTTCTTTAGTCAATATGATATGATGAATTCATGTATTTTGAGACTATTGTTAAGAATACATGATTTGATTCATTCCATGATTAATGTGTTGAGAAACAAATTTGAAAAGACAAACTCATCGATAGTACTCTCTATCTTCCTTTGTAAGAAAAAATCTTTATCTATTTAATGGTATAATTACTCAATAATATCAACATTAATAATTTTGATTATATGAAATACATCTCTCTACGTTGCAATCTCCCAAATTTGTGAACCTTAATCATTGGGGGTAAGTACATGACTACATGGCATGGTCCACCATGGTTGGATGCATTGTCCGTTGTTGGGGTTGTATCGCATTCATCACCCTCTTTCTCTGTTTTTTAAGGCAAGAATTCAATTATTAGAACACAAGTTTTCAGTTGATAGAAATTATAGGGATATACTTCCATAATGTGTCACTTTTACATTGCTTTAAGGTATTAGTTTTGCACAGTTTATTCAATCCACAGCTATTGTAAACGTGATATCTCTTAAGTACATCGTGTACTTTATGAAAAAAAGGAATTTCTTCTTTCCCCCGCATAACCCTGAGTTTCGCGTATTAGACTCTATACCCGAGTTCTTCAAAACGCTCCATATACCCCTGAGCTTCTCTCCGTTAGCTCATATGCCCTTAATGAGCTAACGGTGTTAAATTTTATGTTTTTTTGACTTATTTACCCTTGTCACCTATGTTCTTTCTTCTTCATCTCATCAATCGCCATTAATTACTCTTCCTTCTTCCTTCTTTTCTTTATTCTTTCTTCCATTTTTTGGCACCATAGCTTTCTCTCTCCTCCATGAATTCAAGTCATTGTCAGTGCCATTCGAACCCCATTTTGTTAGTAGTAGCGTCAATCTCCTCAATCTCCTAATATGCCTAATTAATTTTGTTATTAGTAGCGTCAATCTCCTCACTTGTAGCTTTGAAGAAAAATGGAGAAATCCCGAAAAAGGAAGCAACTTTCATCCAAAAACAGCAAACAAACCACAGAAAATGCAATTAATAATAGTTTCAAATCAATGAAACCCAACATCGAACCGTACCCTTTTCACCCAAGTCCAACCCCAGAAGAGTGTTTGGCAATTAGAGATGAACTCTTGCAATTGCATGGCTTTCCACAAAAATTCCTCAAATTTCGTTTGGAGAGACTAAATTCCAAGCTCAATTCTTCAAATTCGATTAATGGGTCCTTGAAATTAGAGGATTCTGATCAGAAATTGAGCGTTTTGGACGGTTTGGTTAGCACTGTTCTTTCCCAGAATACCACTGATGTCAACTCTCAAAAGGCTTTTGCTTCTCTTAAAGCTGCTTTTCCCAATATACCAGAATTCAATCTCCACCTTCTTAATTTTACTGTCAATTAATACCATGATTCAGAACTGTAGATGGCAATGTATGTCCACATATACACATATTATTAAGGTGTTAGCCAATCCTTGCTTTAATTTTACTGATTGTCTGATTGAAGTTGTTAGTTGTATCCATTCGATTGATATTTGAAGGCAACAATTGATTCTAAACTTTCCCAAAACTGTTGGGCTGTTTACCTTGTAGAATGTAGCAATTGGGAAGGTTGATTTTCCAAGTATAATTCCTTTTGGAGTGGCTGTCGTTTTTTTTTTTGTTCCATGTATTCTTAGTTGTGTAAAATGGGGTTCAGCTTGAGCAGCTTGCAACAAAAAATGGGGTTCGAATGGCACTGACAATGGCTTGAATTCATGGAGGAGAGAGAAAGCTATGGTGCCAAAAAATGGAAGAAAGAATAAAGAAAAGAAGGAAGAAGGAAGAGTAATTAATGGCGATTGATGAGATGAAGAAGAAAGAACATAGGTGACAGGGGCAAATAAGTCAAAAAAACATAAAATTTAACACCGTTAGCTCATTAAGGGCATATGAGCTAACGGAGAGAAGCTCAGGGGTATATGGAGCGTTTTGAAAAACTCGGGGGTATATGAGCTAATACGCGAAAGCTCAGGGGTATATGGGGAAAAATCCCTAAAAAAAATTATTTTCCCTCTGTATCAAAATAAACGCAACGATTTGACATAAATTAAAGTACAAAGGAAAAGTGTTAAATCGTTGCAATTATTTCGATACAGAAGGAGTATTTCATAAGAAACTAGACATTTAGACAAATCTAACAAGATTTCATATAAATATGTTATTTGTTATGCATGAATGTATGATGGAAGTTTATTTTCATTTCTTAACTTTTTGTCTCCTTACATCCTAAAAAACAAAATTAACAACTTATGTATTATTGGAAACAAACATGATTAAAATTAAATACTCTAGATCTCTAAAACCATTACTTGCTCATCATACTAACATATAAGATAGAACGGAATATAGACCTAATATTGGGGAGAATAATCAAACAAATATCTGGAAATGTTATCCCAAATATTCTGTTGACATTACTCCAATACTACTCCTTTAGCTTGTTTGACATTATTTTTGCCACATTTCATTAGGACCTGTTTACATTAGCTTATTTTCAATTCAGTTCAGTTTAGTTTATTTCAGTTTTTAACCCAATTTCTCTCTCTCATAAAATATTCAATTCAGTTCAGTTCAGCTCCATTTAGGGCTTGTTTACATTAGCTTATTTTCAGTTCAGTCAGTTCAGCTTCATTCAGTTCAGTTTAGTTCAGTTTTCTTAACCCAATTTCTCTCTTCTATAAATATTCAATTTAATTCAGTTCAGTTCAGCTCCATTCAATTCAATTCAATTCAATTCAGTTGATTTCAGTTAATGTAAACAGACCCTTAGTTCAGTTCAGTTCAGTTGATTTCAGTTAATGTAAACGGACCTTAAGAGGATCATTATCTCTATTATTATCTGTTAATATTATTGAGGATCATTGCTCTTTGAAATGTTGCAATTTTACATTTTGAGCAATATTCTAATTAACATGTTATTTTTTCTCCCTGTCGATTCTCTCTAATTACATTACAATCTTGCTAAATAGCGCTCCTGGAAACGTTAGCTTATCATTTACAAAATTTCTCTAAATGATCAAATCTTGAATTGTATGTCAAAATCACACATCAATTATATAATTATGTTTATTCAATTTATATGCATGTCTACTTTATGCTATCTTATCTAACACCTGAAGACGCTTATTAGTTTAGTTTTTCGTAATATAATAATTACTTTTAGCTTTTATATGCTTTAGAAAATATAGTCTATGAGATATAAGAGACTAGGATTTGTGTCTCATCATATATTCCATCAAAATCTAATTTCTCAAAAATTTTACCAAGGCATAGCTAAAGATATTAAAATTGCTTCGCTATCCGTTAAAATTATATAGTGTAATATGAATCAAACTTCATCCTTTTTTAGTTGTGACACTACTGTTAGAGTATATTTATATTCTTGGCCTCAACCACCAACTTAAATTTTGGTTAAGATGCTCTGATACCATGTTAACTGGACTATCTCAACCAAAGCTTAATCTAGTGGTTGAGGCCCAGGAATATAATATATACTCTAACAACTACTTTTAATTTTGGATTCATTGATACCTAAATTTTTGGAGATGAAGAGAAGAAGTATGAGACTCATTTAAGAGGAAAAGGTGAACATTAAAAAAGACAGTGGAAGTAACTAAAGTAGTTGAATCATCCAAGAATTAATAAGCATGTATTCGAAAATTATTTTTCGAATGTTTGTTCAAGGGCACATTTTAAGACAACAATTCATTATTAAACATTTGATTATGTTATATATTCTATTAATTATTTGATGACAAAGATATTTTCATGTTAAATACGGAGTATGATAGATAATATTTTGTATATCCTATAAGTGCATATTCGTATTAACATTTGATTGAATATTTATTTTATACTCTCTTCGTTTCACTTTATTCTTTACGTTTCCTTTTTTTGGTGTTCTAATTTATTCTTTACGTTTGTTTAATTTTCTTTTTCATACTTTACTTTTTTACTCATTAAGGTCACTTTTACCCCTAAATATCCCATAATTACCTTATTTATTTCCTCATTATTCTCGATGATCTTCCACCCAAACTTATCTCCACTCATTTTTAAATATGAAAATATTTTGACAAAGTATTAGGTACATCAGATGCACAATAATTTACTGTGTATCAGATTATAGTGACCTTTTTTGATTAATATAGTACCTTTTATCAATATAGTGACCTTATTATTTATCACTATATTGATGTAAAGTGAAATGAGTCATTATATTGATATAAGGGTCACTATATTGATATAAAGGGTAACTATATGCTTGATGCCAATAAATTTATTGTACATCTGATGCATACAATACCTTTTGATAAATTTTCCTAAATACATTTCCAAGTGAGAGTGAGGGATAACTCAAGTGGTTAACGCTTCCCATTCGGTTCCAAAAGATCCTAGGATTTATGATTCTCATCACCGCCTTGTGACTCTCATAACACAAATAAAAAAATACAACTTCCAAGTAATACCAAATATTTTATCTAAAACTAATTTCCTTTAATTGACGTGCAATTTTACAAACGTAAAGAATAAATCGAAACGACGAGAGTATAAAATTTGTTGTTTTACATGTGCCTTGGACATATATTAGAAAATCATTCAAATTTTATTTGATCAATTTTACTTAGGTCAATTGGTATAAATTAATAGAAATATTTACAAAATCTAAATTTTATACAAAATGTACATTTTTTTAATATATATATAAGTGGGTCAAAGGACCCAACTAATTGTACATTGACTCTGCCCTCGTACTAATGTTATTTTAATCATAAGTTTTAGCAAAGACATGCATCCAATGAACTACGTAGTAGTATTCCGTGTGTGATTTTTAATACGGGGCATCTCCACAATTAATTAATGGACAATTGTCTCCTACAAACAATATACTCGTATATGTTAACCTCTTAACAAATTATGGCAACGCACACTAAACCTTCCCAAAAATAAAAACAATACAAAACAAACTTATATGAAATTAAATAATAGTGTACAAATTAAATATCATATACAAGAGGCATTTTAAGATGTCGGATACAAAAAGAACCTTAGTTTATTTCTCACACATAATCAAAAACTCAAATGTAGGTGAGACACAACATGCATGCACAAATGCACAATAACTAACAATGTAGCATCTCTCGGTAACAAGATTGAACTTATTAACCCCGATTATGGCCCTTGATAGTTGATTCTCTTAAAATAAGATCCAAAGGTGAAGTCTTTCGTGTACCTTACTCTATAAAACAAAAACAATGTCACAAGGCCCACAATAGTAAGGCCTTTCACTTCAACAACAATAATATTGAAAATTCACCTTAGGTTCTTAGTTTTAGCTCTACATTTACAAATAAACATGTCTCAACCAGAAACTGCATATTTGCATTCTACTTTGATTTATCTTAAAATAGAATAAACTATGGGGAAAAATGCTAAATTTACACTATATGCAAAAAATTGATAATATTATCTTAATAAATTATGGAAAAACACTAAATTTGCACTATTTACATTTTTTTAATAGTAGGACACTATTTACAAATTTTTGAGATTAATTAGAAATTCTCACTCAATCATCTTCAAAAAAAAAAAAAAAAAAAAGAGAGAGAGAAAAATGTGCATGAAATTGAAGTATATACAAGTATCACATACAAAAGGAATTGGATCTTAAGTTGTCAAATACAAAAATAAGGTTACCTTAGATTATGTTTCTCACACATAATCAAACTCAAATATAGGTAAAACACAACAATGATACTCAACAACAATWAACAACAAKSCCACAATTGCAAGGCCTTACATTTCAACAACAACATTGAAAATTCACCTTAGAATATGTTAGTATTAGCCTTCTACATTTACTAAATTAATTAAATCCACACAACACACACAAACTAACACCACTTCCACCTACTAAACAAACCTTCACTCAAACCTTCATTTTTGCTCCCTAAAGGCCAATCTCCTTGCCATTTCAAAGCCACATTCTTCATTGCCGGCCTAACCTCCTCCATCAACTTCAAGTATTCAATAGAGTCCCCTTCCCTCTTCGAAAACTCGACCACCTTAACCTCCGGTGACACCTCGAACACCTCGACGCCCACCACCAACCTCCCTCTCCTCCCMACCTCTCCCCCTTTCAACACCACCCTYGACACCTTCTCTTTTCTTGCACCATAATTCATCTCCTCCGCCATCTCCTCCACCTTCGCCACCACCTCTTGTGTCGAACACCTTGTCACGAAAATCGACCCCTGTCTCCTCTTATGACTCTCAAATAAACCAGACAAGTCCAGCCCTGAAGCCATTGATAGCATGAGATCAAATGCATTGAATGAAGATTCAGGAGAWGGGCAAAACAAAYTCGAATCACAATCATATGATCCATTTAAGCCTCTCTTAAACCAATCATTTGACATTATRTCTGATAGCATGAATCTCTCATTAGGGTTTGTCACCAAAATCTTCCTAATCAAATCTTCAACTTCCTTAAGAAATCCCTTAGGAAACTCATACTTAGCAACCCTAATCTTCCATAACAAACGCATTCGATTTTCGTCTTGGAAAGGAGGGTAGCCTGCTAGTAATATGTACAAGATCACACCACAGGACCAAATATCAGATTTCTTCCCATCATATTTTTCTCCTTTAATAATTTCCGGTGCCATATAAGAAAATGCACCACATGCAGTGTAAAGAAGAACATCAGAATTATTATTCTGTTTTCTACCATGCAATAATGTAGCAAGACCAAAATCACATATCTTCAAATTTTCGCCACTTTGGTCTAGCAATATGTTCTCTAGCTTTAAGTCGCGGTGACACACACCGCGACTATGGCAAAAATCAACAGCCGTGATAAGCTGTTGGAAGAACTTTCTCCCATGGGTTTCGTCGAATTTTCCTTCTTTGATGATCTTGTTGTATAAATCACCACCTCCAACATATTCCATGACCAAATATATGTTAGTTTTTGTTGCCATGACCTCTTTGAGCTCAACTATGTTGGGATGTTTTACGAGGCGCATAACCGAGATTTCCTTCTTCACTTGTTCTTTCATACCATGTTTCTTCACTTCATCTTTGTTGATCATCTTAATGGCAACTATTTCTCTTGTTGCGAGGTTTCTTGCCTTGTACACTTTTCCGAAATTGCCCTCCCCTAATAACTTTCCTAGCTCATATTTGCCAAAAAGAATTCTTCCTTCCATTTTGAAGTTAATTCTTGAGAAATTAATTAATTTGTGAGAAATTTGTTTAAAACCCAATTAAATTGGGRTGAAATATTTCAAAATGAAATGATAAAAGAGAGAAAAAATAAAAAGGGAAAAAAGGGTATCCCTGTATCCAATGAAACAGGAGCACCTTGGGTTTTTTCCCCCTTTTTTTTCTCGAGTGAAAAAAAGAAACAAGGAATAAAATCAGCAAAAATTAAGATATTATTTGAAGACATTTTTGAAAATATTATCTTAGGATAATAATTAATTTAATTAGTGAAAAGAAGCTTTCAAATGGTATACAAATCAAAGGGTTGCTGTCTTTTTGTGATTTTTTAATGTATTCGATGTAAAGGGATCCCATCACTCATTTAATCTGTTGTTGTCTAAGCTATTTTAATTTCTTGAACTCATTTTTTTAGTGGAATATTATGTCATACTTAARTTATTTATGTCTCACTATGTGCTGTCCACTAGCTAAAATTTTAAAGGTTTTTAAATACTTTATTATTTATGTCACCATTCACAAAATATATTTCTTCTCGGTAAAAATGTCTTTTTTATATAAAAGCGAAAAAAGATCAACTCAAGAGTATGATGAATATGCAATACTACTTCATTACCTGTAAAATCTCTTTACTTGGGTTCATTCTAAACTAGGTTGAATATTCATCTAATTACTAATTATAGCATCCGAAGATGTTTGAAGTGCTAACACCTTAACCTTCCATTCTTAGGACAAGAATTTGGAGTATTCAAGTGTCATTATTAGATAAAATTGGCATATGAAATCTTGAACGCGTCAGAATTATGCGAGCATAAACTAGCTTGTTACAACCAAAAGCCTATAATTATGTTACTTCCCGTTTTATTAGCAGCATTTATTAAATATAGAAATATCATATGTATAATTCAATCTAAAATCAAGATTCTAGCAAGTTCAGACTTCAGACCCACATATATGGCAGAGATATATCAACGACAAGAACAAATCAAGATATAAAGTATTTTTGAGTGAGGGTGTCACACACATTTTTTTTCATGTGTTGGCGTATGACAGCCCACTAACTCCATACACCTGCTACCATCTTAATTTTCTTTTTGTATGATCAAATCTTGTTTTTTTAAAAAAGAATCGTGACATATGTATAATGCTCCCTCCGTCATAAAACTTGCAACGATGGGACATTTTTCCTCTCTACTTTATGTCCCATCGTTGCAAGATTTTATGTTACGGAGGAAGTATTAATTAATCAATCAGTTCTCTTGAAAGTAATTTCTACCAGCTTTAGTAGCAAAGATAGGACCTTCTAGAGTTCTAGGCATGAACTCAACCACATTAGCAGCGCTTGGGATGTTTTAGGCGCGGCTTATTCCCTTTGGCTATATAATCGTTGTGTTTTGAAATTTAAACCCCACTCCTCCATAAATTATTTCCGATCGAAAATGGCAGAGAAGTTTTCATTTATACCATTTCTTGTTGGGGGGGAGGGGGGGGGGGGGGGGCGACCGTCCGTTAAACTACTAAAAGAAAAAAAGGTAAACTGTTGGATCGACTGAACAATACAAGAGGGTGACAGGCTTGTCGGTACCTATCAAAAATACCTACTAGAACTAACCTGCAGTTAGTGGTAACAGGATCGTATCACGAGGAAACAATAACTATTGATTAATTGAATAAAGCATCTAAACTAGCAAGAAGAAAGTTGTTTTGTGATTTAAACTACTTAAACTAATGACTACGATTAAAAGATGATTAACTATATGATAAAGAATCTAGAGCTATGGTCCATTTAGCAGTAATTGACAACGAATTGGCATCAACAATTCATAGCATGGCATAATCAAACAGGAAAGTTCTCTCGAATCAATTAAACCATAGAACTACTCCTAACCGTATCTTTCGACCTAGGAAAGTTCTCGTTCTACCTATTGATGTAGATCTTGTATTAAGTTTCAACTCGTAGATCTAGAAACTCATGACTAATCTAATTACGCAATTAAGTCGTGCACTACCTAATTGAATAACATGAAGAACAATAAATAGGAATTTAATTAAAAGCCAAGCCATGAATTGCATCAACCAATTAATAATCAATCATATTGCTATAGATCCCAATCGCTCTAGAAATTAGACTACTCGCTCATAATTGCACTAAACATGATGATTAATATGAGAGAACATAATTAAAGCAAGAATAATCAAACAATAATAAAGCCCTAAAATAATTTGAAGTAATAATTAATAAGCTAAACAATTCAAAGCAATAATCAAAAGTATGAATAATTGAAAGCAATAAAGAATTGAATTAAAGAAAGAATTAATTACACAAAAGAAAGGTTGCAATTGATGATTGAATATTGTTTCTATTGAAAGACCAAAAACTAGGGTTCTTGACAAAATAACGTAATTGGGGAAAATTCTCTGCTTTTGAATTAATTCTAGAATAATAGATTAAAAGATAGATAACAAATTATGATTTTCCCTTAAATACTCCCTAAAAACTAAGATAGAAAAGCTTGCTCCTAATTACAAATATGCCATTACTAAAAACCCAGCAAGGAAAGCCAGATAACAATAAAAACGAGCCCCAACGATCGGATTAATGAAAGCCGATCGGTTCGCGACAGTTCGCGGCAGTTTCGCAGGGCTATCTTGCGAAGGCCATAACTCGAGCTCTGGTGTTCCAAATAAGGCGTGCGACCTATCAAATCAAAGCTCTCGAAGTCTAGTTTCCATGCAGTTGGAATCGCTCCAATCCGACGTACGAAACTTGACTTATGGTCAGAAGAGTGAGCATGTGTCAAATCGATGCTCTGAAACGATCAATTCCACGTAGCTCCACTCTAAATCCTTGCTACTTCTCCTAAAGCTCCGTAGTGCCCGAAAATGAGTCCAAAATCCATCCAAATCAATGAAAGAACCTAAACTCACTTAAACACTAAACAAAAATTAGTAGCAAAGACGGCTTAAAAAGGCCAAAAACATTCCACATATAGCAGAGAATGAGGGGAAAACCATATATCTATACACACATCAAACTCCCCCAACCAAACTCTTGCTTGTCCTCAAGCAAGCTAACATAGACTCTCGATCTAAACAGTCTCACCCCATAAAAACAACATCTCAACCATGCTCGCGACCAATTCCTCAACCAAAAGATTCCAGTAGCTCAATGCCTATCCAAAAACATAAATCATCCAAACACAACTAGCCATCAAGTATAGAGAGGTGAATAGGAATCAAGGAAGAACTACTCACTAGTGACACTCCTCTCTTGTGTGGTGGGTTAAAATGAACCCATTCGCTCACCACCCCACATGTGCATAAAATGTGCACATGAATCACTTTTTGTGGCCTAAATACTAAAGGCACCCTCCCATCTCACACACTCATGTGTTTGAAAGAGTTATCAATAGCACTCAACCTACAAGTCGACTCGAAATGCATACACAACTCAAACAACCTTGGCAAGGTACTCAATCTACAAGACACAAATGGACACATGTTTATCAAGTGAGGGCTTTAATAGCTTGTAATGGGGCTAAGGTTAGGGTAGGATAAATTTTGGATGTGAGCTAAAAGTTAACTCAAGGGAGCATACATCAATCAACACTGATAGCCAATGATAAGGCTAAGACAACTCAAAGCAAACTCCAACTCGAATAACAAAACATCCAACTCCAAGAACCGCAACTACATCGCATCATCATCTTTAATTTACAACAAGACACAAGTGCAAAGGCATTTATGACTAATAACTATTAAAATAAAACTTATTTTTGGATTTTTGATTTTTTGATATTTTTTTTCTTTCTTTTTTTTTTTTTTTGATTGAAAAACTAACTTTTGGCCTTGCATATACATAGAAACGATGACAATACTCAAGCTAAGGAACATATGAAACACTTAACCACCCCAACTACCGACCAATCACGAGCCTCCAATAAACACCCACAAACACATCACACCCTCCAATATGCTCCCCAAGCCAAACTTGGGTTACTCGAACAAAGCCAAAATAGGGTTTGTAATGTAGGTAATCATGAAATGAAAGGATTCAGGCACAAAATCAGGGATCAAGGAAATAATGTTTCTAAACACTGAAGCACGCTCCTAACAATGAAAGCCTCCTTTCATGCTCAACATATGACCAAGTCCAACTAGACAAGTACCAAGCCAAGACTAAGAGATAATGACACACCAGGAACTAGCACACAGAAAGAAATATATTATCAATTAAGCTCAAATCCTCTCAAGTTCAGTTCTTCCTCGTTCCAAAGATACATCAGGCTATTATATCAGTCAATCTAGTCAAGGAATCAGAAAAGCAACCCACAGTCACCAAGGTCAGTTCAAGCATCACAAGCATACACATTTTTCAAATGGGCACAGGGAGACATGTTTTTCAAGAGAATCTATTTTATTTCTAAGCTACACTATGAAAGCAATACATTTTTTTGGTTTGCAAGTAAACTCCCACTCCTAATGAGTGGTACAACCTTGCAACTTATCCACTAAAGCAATTAAAACTACACTAGAAAGCGATAAAACATACCTCACACCACTACAACCACCATGTGCTTGTTTGTCTCCCCCCAAGCCAAAACTAGCAATGTCCTCAATGCTAGAGGAGGAAACGAAACAAGCCACTCGACTAAGGAGGAGAGGAAAGGTGTGCGAACCCTTGCGACCGCAACCAAGCATCAGACCAGTAAGAATTGTTGAGACTGAGGCCAATTGATTCTTGATTTCCTTTTGATCTGCTATTATCACCTTTGATTGGCCTTGATCTCATCAATTGAAATCTGCAATGATTCAAGTGTTGGTGGAGCGGTGAAGAGCTGAGCGAGTCCCTTCACAAGGAGGAGAGAACTAGGTTTGGTCACAACCACAGGCAATGACAAGTATCTCTTGTTGTGAGAATGAGTAAAGGACCAATTTTCTTATTCGCAGTCATATTCGGGAGGAGCAACTCATCCTCATCATCACGAATGCACCAAGAATATCCATCCTTCTTCTTAAACCAACCAAAGGAACCTCAACAGCATCAGTATCATCAACAAAACCGTCACGCATGAGGTGTTCAGAATAGCCCAAGTAAGTTGCAATGCGAGTGATAAACCCACCTTGAACAATCTTGCCCACTGTTTTGACATGTTAGCGACACGTTGCATTTGGTTGATCAGAAAGCCCCTTGTGTCAATAGGTGAGGCATGGAGCATGTGTTTCAAGCATGAAGAGTCATCTTGCCGAACCTTACTACCCTCTTGACGACCAAATATGTGTTGGATAGCACTTTAAGTGTATAGGCAAGGGTGAGAGGGATAGAGGAACTCAGCTCGAGTCATAGTTAGATTCAACACTTATAACCTCCATAGTTTTTCAACAGACCATCGTTGAGGAGTCACTCGAGTCCACCACTTGGTAAACCAAACGCGGCATTCAACTGCTCCAAAGTCCAAGTGTGAATATTATTGAACAATTGAAAAGTGATAGATGATTCACCACTTGACGCAAGAGGGAACACGTGCACTTTCAAAGAGCTAAGAAACTCCAAATTCGCTCTCTTAGAAGTCGGGGTTTTTGCATGAGAAAATTCCCCAATCCATATTATCAAGAGCAACGAACATCATCCTCAATACACAAAATCTCCAAGGCGTTCTCATCACAAACTTGGTAGCAAAACTCCCCGTCGAAACAACACCTCATATTTCTCCTTGAATTGCTTATCACCATGGAGTCAATGTCATAGTACAAAATTCCACTTTTCTTTGCTTTAGCAGATGAAACAATTGCTTTCTGTCATTAGAGGATGATGGCTTGCGTTAGAAATAGAACCTTTCCTCTTTTTAGCCTTAGAACTAGAAGTAGGTGGCGCTTTCTTTGTCGAACAGTTGGCGTGCGTGCCATGAGGATGTGTATAGAATAAGATGTGAGTCTCAAATACACATAACTCTCAAGACAAATATCACAGCCAAAGAAACTCCAAGAAATATCCAGCAGCCACACCAACGCCACGCATAAAAGAAGTCCCAAAGCCAATAGTCAAGCCACAATATCTCCTTAATATCGATTCGTATTGTATTTATTAATCACTAGACCACAAAATCGCCAATCCAACACAATATCATTAAGCATGAATCAAATCGCCACAAAAGTCTACCAATACACCCAGAAATTCGCCCAAAATATGCAGCAAATTGAAGGAGAATTCCAAAATTCACCTCGATAATTCAAGAAAACGCAGCACGAAACAGAGCACGAAGCAGAGCACGAAGCAGAGCACGAAGCAGAGGCACGAATTAGTCACAAATTGCAGCGAAATTTCGATTCATCTCCGCCTTTAATCATCGCCAGGGACTCAAAGTTGTCGAATGATAACAATTCAGCGAATTCGGACTACGATTCAGCAAATTCTTGCAAAACTGACCGAAAATTCCTTACCCCGATGTTCGAAATTCCGACTGAAACAGAGGCGAATAGCAGCAATTCCCGATGTCGATTGAGAGGCAAAACTTGCCGTATGATAGCCTGGGTATGCGCCTTGGAATCGAACAACAACAGCTTGCGGAGTAAGTAATCGAATTGTTTTTTTTTTCTTGCTCTTGTTTATTCAGTTCGCAATGCTCTACTGCGTTGTTTCCTTCTTTGTCGCTTGTTTCGTTTCTTTTTGGCGCCTATTCTGGATCAACTGCGAAGGGGCTGCAGTAAGCCTATTTGTACTGCGATGGGGCAGCAGTTCGTACTGTCGTTGTGCCTTTAATCTCGAAAATAATACTGCACTGCGTATGATGCTGCGATGAAGCTGCATGTTCACTGTGATTGTGCGTTGCCTGCAATGCCACAAAGCTAATACTCCACAATATATACTCCACAATGACTTCCACCTGTACAATGACTTCCACCTGTACAATGACTTCCACCTGTTCTAATACTAAAAAAAAATCAGTAATACATAATGACTTAACACCCTAATATAATGCTAACTAAGGCTAATACTTGGCATGTATATTACTAAGCTACTACTAAGACTACTACTACTATATTAAAAATAACTAAAAAGTACTAAAGATACTTTATTATATAAGACTAACATGTAAATACTAAGCTAATACTAAGACTACTACTACTATATTGAATAATTAAAAAGCACTAAAGACTACTACAAAAAGTATAGCTTAAAGCTTAACTAACTAAAACTAAAAAAAAAAAAAATAAAAATAAAAATATAAATAAAAAAATAAATAAAAAATAAATAAAAAATAAAAATAAAAATAAAATAAAAATAAAAAAATTGGGCAAAACCGATCGATTTACACAACTAAGCTAAAACTTGCTAATGATTATTCTAATAAGCAATAAACTACGGGTTGCCTCCCGCAAAGCGCTTGTTTAACGTCCCGAGCCTGACGCATTACCTCGATTATACTCAACTAACTGGAGGTGGCTCTTGAAATATAGATCTCCATAAGGCCAACTATATCATCTCTATTGCGCACAATGAAATGGGGCTTGCGAACCTTAAACCTTTCATATTTACATTCGTTTCCTCCGCATAACCAAGCTCAACATAGACGACTTTAACTCGTAGGAAAGAGTTTAAGCCGTGAATTGTCAAGCACCTCCTTGTTCTTCCAACGAAACTCACAAGGAGTAGTCTTCTTTCTAGTTCACCATCACCTGCAAAAGACTCAACACCACAATGCCCTCCAGAAGATCTCTAGAAAGAGATCGAGGGTCTTTATCCTGCATAACAACGTCCACAACACCAACACTACAATGATTCCTCTAGCATGGACTCTCTAGTGCACTAGTTTGATTAAAGTGACTTTTTCTCCCCAATTATTAAAGATATCTTCCCCATTCCTCACATTTATGACAGCCCCCGCCGATATGAAGAAAGTCGGCCTAAGATGATAGGAGTGAACATCGTCTTCCAATTAGAACACAAAATCGACAAGGATATAAAATCGACCCACTCGCACAGGAACATCCTTAAAATACCAAAGGTGCTTTAGAACTTCAGCCGTTGAGGTCATACTAGTGCACTTAAGATCTCCCATATTCAACTCTTTACACACCGACAAAGGCATAACACTAACACTTGCACCCAAATCACATAATGCTTTGTCGATTATGCACAGTTCCAATGTCACATGGAATACAAAAACTCCCGGATCCCTCAACCTTTGGTGGAGACTTATTTTGCAAAATAACACTACACTTTGTTCAGAAAACCAACAGAATCATCCAACATATTCAATTCCCTCTTTCAGTTGTCGCTCTTCGCGTATTTTTTTAGCATTTCGATCGGATTGTGACTAATTAACTCAGTTGAAGAATGGTTACTGAATGTTTTTTCTCCAACATCTAGAGACTTATTAGCTGCCGATCTTGCTTCTTCTGCAACTCTAGATGGGAAAGGTAGCCGAATGGGGGGCACCACAATATGAGGTGCCTTCATACCCTCTCTTCTCAACTTCCTCTTCAGCATTCCTCCTCAGCATGGTGAGTCTATGTACCTAGTGTCGTTGCGAACGGTGATCGCATAAACCTACTCTTCTTCGCTGCTGTGCTTGTGAAGGGAGGGCACCTGCTGCCTTGCGCAGTAGAAGCACTACATTCGCCACTTGTGTGTCCAGCTGTTTCATATGCACATTTCAAATTTTGAATCTTTCTGAACTGACCCCAATCATCGAGCCAAACTTATCTGCATTTGCATCATACTCGTCTTGTTGCTGTAACATCATGTTCTATATATTTCAGAAGACAGGATCAACTGCTGGGGCCTGCGTGGCGGCTGTGCGAGTATGACTCTTGTTGATTCGATGACTGTATGAGCTTCTGCTATAGTGTGGCTGATGTATCGAGGCTGAGTACTGCCGTTTGTTGCTGCTGGCGGCTTGCTGCTGTGGAACTGGTGGAGGATTCTAAACATTGTTGCTCTTGTAAGACGCAATAAGGATGATTTCTCATGCCTTCATTGTAGGTGTTGGAATATGGAGGTTATTAGGACGATTCTGAAACGCACATACTTGGTCCATAGGGTTTGACATCCACCAGTGAGATGCCCCGTTCACCACAGTTATCACATACATTTTCATTCCGGGCCTGGTACGCGGAGCGAGGGCGGGGCAGACTGAGAGCTGAGACGACTCATGTTGATGCATGCCAACTTCTGGATTGAATTGGCTATATTTGGGAGCTTGCCAATAAAGTGTAGTTGACAGACCTCATGCTTGCGCTGTTCTTTACCGCATCTCGAGTACTGCCATATTGAGCATATGATTGCCATCTCCTCGATCAGCTTTCCATCCAGCATGACTGTCTGGCTCTGAGCCCTACCCATTTGCCTGTAGAATCGAGGAATATACAGAGATTCACTGTCAAACCATTAAGAAGGTCTGAACCAGAGAGCCATTTCTTCCAGACCGTGATGAGGGCAAGTCGATGTAGCTCCTTGTATCGCTCCCATGCGCTCATAAATGGTTCATCACATCTTGCGTAGAAGTTAGTGATCTGGCTACGCATTTGAGCAGTCTTCTCTGGGCGAGGATAGTACTGTCTTGTAGAAAGCGAAGAAGAAAGAGCGATCCCCACGAATCAGACTGCGGCAGGGTGTGATCAATGACTGAAGGTTTCAACCATAATCTGACTCCCGTGTGCGCGCAAGTGAGAAAGAAAGTAGTGGCATAGATACGACTGATCCGAGCGGGGTGCTGCTAACAGCCAGCGAATGCTTAACTGGTCCGAGACACGAATATTTGTCGGAAATGTAGCATTATGAAGTTGGATTCCTCGGTCGCAATGTCCAGTCCCCAAACTGCAAGATCTACGTACCGTGCGACTTGGTTTAACTTCGATATGAAGTTCAAGTGTCCGGACAGCATGCGAGAGGCGCCTTAATATACTCAAATGATTGGGTCCCCTGCTAGGCACCGGTGGGGGGCGTATGCCTAAGCGACCAGCTTGCGTCTCGTCGAACACTATTACTTCACAATAATTGATACCCGACCCTCCTGGGTCTGACGAGTAGTGATTCGACAACATCGCGCAGCAGAAACTTTGGTCCGGAAAACGCGATAGTGATCAAGAATTCATCTCTCTCCTTGTACCGCACAATAACAATCTCTTTGCTGCAAGGCTATGTTCCCAAAATTTGGAGTGTGGCAGGAGACTGGGACTACTTCGTGTGTTTTCTTGTTCCTAAACTGCAATGTGTACTCTTCTCTCCTCTGAAGAGTCAGTCGTCGTACAAGGGTAGGCTCGAAAACGTGGGATGAGATGAGATGGTAAGAGGATAGTCTGAAGAAATCCGCAGACCGCTCTCACGTGGCAATGTCCTTCACGAGCCGTTATTCGGTGCATAACGATTCTTTTTCCTTCGTTCTTCCTTCGTGATCCTTCCATCTGAAAAGGGCAGTCGTTGGACTATGAGTTTGACAATTCTTACAACAATTCCCCTAATCGGTGTGGCGAGACGAAACGACCTGCTCCGCTAACAAGTAAATAGTAAGGGAGATTGAGTTAACTCGCACTTAGCAGGACACGAAACTCCGACATAACAGAGTACCTGTCGCTGATGCGAGTCATTCCCATCATAGACGATAACTTGAGGTTCTTTTGACAAAGAACAAAAATAAAAAGAAATAAGTATTATTCACCAGAAAGACTCAAACGACAATTATATACATTCCTGTAGGATTAGCCGTTTTCCATGCGCGCGCGTATGTGAAGGCCATAGTACGGATCATTGCGGCACGTGCTGAAAGCAGAGAAAAGTATGAAGGGCGGGCCAAAATTTGACGAGCTT
>SNQN01003575.1:0-12224 GCA_008642245.1 Bassia scoparia | reverse complement strand
CTCGAAATCGTAACGTCGCCTCCAATGGTGGCCCTACCAACAGTCTGATAATCTGCCGCCTAAACTCCTTTAGGATGCCCGCCTTGTTCACGAACCAACGCCCTTTCCCAGCGAGTTAAGACCAAGCAAACTGCCAGTCACACTTTACAACATCCAGAAAGTTCACGCGATGTACCAATTGGCTTAGATCATACACCAGACCGTCCTCGGAGCCCCATCGCGCGAGTGTACGCAAAAGTCCATCAGCTCGAGTCCACCAGTTAAAACGGTCGCTTCTGCAGTATCTTTTTATACTAATGCTCATACACCTCAGCTACTCTGCATCCTTGAGCACTAATGTCCATGGCGACTACATGACTTGCTCAAGATACCCGGCTGCATATATATGAATCGTTTATTTCCTCCTCCGTTTCAAGCCTTTTGCGGTATCCTTCGCATAGCAATCTCCTCCAATCTAAACGGTCTATACCCACCGAACGTCCAACAGGGGGTACACACTCGACCCTATACCTTGTTGAAGCCCTTTAACTCCGGTACGCGCGCTACCTGCTCTTACCGGGCTCCAGATACGTCATCTCAGTCCCTCTGGCTTACTATTTCTTCATTTTTTCTCTCCCGACTATATAGCACGGCCTAGCAAGGCTTTGACGAGAAAGAGCGACAAAAGGCACCACGCCACTGTCCTCGGTAGCCCCGCGTCAGTTGCGACAGCGACAGACGCCGCGAGTCCCCGAATAGATCATCATTCGACCCCGCGCTGAATCATCAAGCCATTATCAATGTCTGTTCGTTCGGAGCTAGTTACGCGAAAGATTAAGACCCCGACACACTGTTCATCTAGCGGCATGGCCACGATCACACGCCGTCCCCACTTACGTACATTTGTGCAACACACTATTTTCACGCACAGCGAACATCGCGTCGCTAAGGCGTTAACCTGCGCTACTCCTCTCTGTGTCTCCGGTCTGTAACCAAAACCCATCTCCCTAGTAATAACCTCCCAGGGGTGTTGAGCCCGCACACACTAGCGCCTCCCAACAGTCTATGATCTCCCTGACCTGTGTAAAAATTGCACTGACCCACCCATCATTTCTAGCCGTTTACTTGTACATGTCGTTGGATGCTTAAGTGATCGGCCTCCACAAGTTTACTTTGCTACTTCAAATTTGAGTCCCAGAGACCTTTGAACTATAGTGTTATCACAAAATTCAAGCGTTTGCCCAGTCTATCTGTGGACCGCTGACTCCGTAAGCCAACGATTTTCAGCCTTTACGCAGCCTGCGTCTCACTATCCTACCGCCCCCAGCCCCCCGCGCTCCGCGTCGACACCAGAACCGGTCGCCGCGTTTCAGAATTGAATCGACTCATACTGGATGTTTCTCCTAGTCCTGCATGCCATAGGTTCACATCTTGCGCACGGACCCACACATCAGCTAATTCGAGAAAAACGATGCAAAAATAGCCGCATTTTATAGAGCACCATCTCAGCCCACACCCCAGCTTAATACTCTACAAAAGTGCGATGTTCAGATGCACATTCCTTCAACGCTGTAGCTAGTCGTAGAATCGTGACTCATTCCAGTACCGAGGCCGCTAGACCATACAAACATTAGCGGTCCTATATAAGGTTCCTCACTCATATACAATCTGGCGCGATTACCATCCCTTTAGGCGTGTACGTACCTCTATGACTACCTAAGAGTACTATGACAACTTGACGTGCCTTGAGGTCATCTTCTTCCCCGAACCTTGGCGCCGACAACCCCCTACACATAGCACTGGCGTCAACGCTTTATCATCCATCTTACCAATTTGTCTAATGATTCTTCTTTCCCGCTGTGCCATGATATGGCAAGCTGTAGAGTAATAATCAAGTCTTTGACACATTCTGGCAAGGTGTGTGCGCGCCCTTGTCGACTATGCGCTGGATACTTAAACTTTCATCTAACAACCATCCCTTATATGTCATTTTACCGAATTACTTTACCCACTACGCGCATGCACACTATCTTCAAGCCGGCGCAATCGTCTAAGGTGAGTCAGACTCACGCACACCAGGAACATGGCCGTACCCACACGCTCGCCTGATTGACTCGGTAGAACATTAGTCTCCCGGGTACCTATGCTCTGATTCGCCTAACCGGGGCCCGAATCGTGCTCGTGAACCGCATCCTCCTTATATCAAATGGTCCCATCACCTAGGATCTATCGGTTCTACCGTCAGCCCACTGTCCTCTTCTATCGTGCACACCCCTACTCATCATCACCGTCGACGCACGCTACCCATATCTCATAGATCCATGGAGAAGCAATCGTTGACCGAAGACGGCGAAAACTATCGTTAGTCCGCTGTCACTCTCACCCATTCCATTTTCAATCCTACATAAGGAGGATCAGAGTCCTAGCAGCGCGATTATAACATCCCGAGGCCGGATATCCCTCCATACAAGACTCACCGAGCTCTCGGACTACCCTTTACTATTACCACGTCATACTGTGTGTTGCTGCGCTGCACTGCATCTATTACAGGCCCCTTAGTTCCACACACATATGAGCGAATGACTAGGCCTCCAGGGCCAGACGCCCATAAGCTCCTCCGATAGTAAGGCTTCGAAACCGAATCTAACACTCAGAAACCTATCAACACTCCTCGAGCAGAGCGTACGACATATCACCTGTAGAGAACTGATCTAACCCTCCGTTTCCTTCTCACCATCTCCAATATCGAATCATATCTCATCCCTGGCTTCGTATATCTCCATTTACTTGTAACACCAATGAGAGCGGACATGCGGCAATTTTGGTGCCCCAGCTGCCTTGCACATTCGATTCCCAGCCACAAGCCTCGTATTCTGCTCATGTTCGGTCTGGGAACTTAAACCTCATGCAATTCAAACGTATCTCCTTCGGGAGATTAACAAGATCCTGCCCCACCACCGTTTTGAGTGGAGGACCCCATCCACAAATACGTCCAATACATCGCTATATGTTTCGACTGGAGAGGTTCTTTAATTCCACTCACAAGTCTGCCAGGTTCCCTTGATGGCTTTTCTTGGTTTCAACTCAAGTTGAAACCACTCACGCTAATATGCCCATTTCAGCATCGTCCTGATGATCTAGCTTTTCAATGGTTGCCTTGATGGTCTGGTCGGGTAGATCACAATCTTGTGAGGCCGAAAGTAAGGCGAGCTTCGTACTTGCCATCATTAGAGCCAACCCAAACTTCTCTGCTGTAGCGTACCGCACCTGTCCGCTTTACAACATGCAACTAACAAACGAGATAGTGCTCGAGTAAAAAAAGTCTCTGAGCACTGAGCTCCCTCTCTTCGTACCAACACCGCCGAGACAAGCATGCTCAGACGCCGATCAAGTTACAATATAAGGTCTCACCTTCCGGACTTACAATCGTTGGAAGAGAGTGAAGATGTCTGCTGACGTTTTTGGATGCGTTTCAGCTTCTATCACTCGCATTCAAACTTGACGCTCTTTTTTTTTTGATGGCCCGAAGAAATACTGACTTGTCCCCTGACTCCGACAAAAACCTCCCAATCTGGCCAAAACCCCGTTAGTTTCTGAATCGCTCGTTTGACATTCTTGGGAGATGCATTCTAGAACACCTTGACCTTATACGGAGTTCGCCTCTATGCCCCTTCGATCAACTAGAAAGCCCGAAAATTTTCCAAGAAGTCCACCCAAACACACAATTTTTTTCGGATTCAAGCTCATTACCAAAGTGTCGGAGGTGTCCAAAAGTGGTCTCCTTAATCTCTGACATTGAATCGTTCTTTCTTCTTCGCTTTTGATGATTTCATGTCGTCATATGTAGGCTCCCGTTCCCTTCCAAGCTGCTTACAAGAGATTGTGGTTTTACACATCTTTGGAAGGTGCAGGGGCATTCCCTTAAGCCAAATGGCATCACTTGTACAATACAACCTTATCAGTGACACAGGCTTGTCTTCCCTGGGTCTTCCTCCTTTGAGTGGGATTGAGGAATCTGAGTAGAGCATCTACGAAAGCTCATAGTTCGTGCCTGCTGTTGGAATCTTACCAGCTTGTTCTATCTTGGGAGTGGGAACTTATCTTCTGGGGCAAGCTTTTTGTTGAGATCCGGGTTAGTCGACGAAAGATCAGCATTCCTCCAAGCATCCATTGTTTTAGCACCAACTACATTGCAACTCCACTCAGGGTATTACAGGAATGCAAGGCGGATGAAACCCGCATCCAGAGCTTTTCAACCTCTTCATTCAGCGGCCTGCTTATACTGGCCCCAAGTTTCTCTTTTTTTGTTCACTGGCTTCACTGGTGGGGATCAACATCAAGCTGATGTTGGGGGCGATCTTTGGATCCAACCTGGCATTTCTTCCACTGAGAAAGCAAGACATCCTTATACTCTCTTAAGCAAAATCTTTAAGCCTTCTCGATCTCTGTTCCATGGCTTCTCAACTTTCACCTTCATTCTGGAGTATGGGATCAATGGGAACGTCTTTTGGGCGACCTCGCTGGCTCGGCCGTGAGGAGAGTAAGCAAACAAACCATGGATTGCCATGGCCTCTGGTTGACGTCCATGGAACCATCAAGACCTCCAACCTGGCCTTTCTTTCTATCTGATCCCTCTTCTAGACGACTCTGGCATGTCCTTCTCTTTGCCCCCCAGCAGTGGGCGACGCTGGTCGGGTTAACACTCTCTGGCGACTTGTTGATCACCATAGGATTGTTCCAACTTGCCATCGTACACACAGATTTCATTAACATGAGGTGTAACCACAACCGACTTTGATGCATTCAGAAGCTTAGGCGACAGAATTACGTTGTAGCCGACATGTTCTGCCACCAAGAAACTTGACTTTCATATGTCGGGCATTTGTCTTCCCTTCTCCATTCGAAGAGGAAGAAGGACTATGCCAACAGGCTGATTATGCCCCCACCAATCCAATAACCGGATTGTGGCAAGGACTTAATCATCATCATATGGTACTTCAAATTTCTGAAAGACATTCAACGCTTATGATGTCATCGAACTACCTGTGTCGATTTAGGATACGCAGAACTCTGCTTATCCCGCGATCTTCATCCTCGACACGAGGATTCATGGGGGGTGCTTACCTCCCCCGCGTCCATCTCCACAGATGAGAACGTCGGGAATAGTATCATTTGGCGTTGGTTTCTTATCAAAGCCATCACTTGGGACAATTTGTGGGCATATGCTCCTGCTGACCTCAGCAGTGAGTCCCTCCCGCAGCAACCCCGAAATCATGTGAACTATTCCGAGTCGGAATTTCGCTTGATGGGCATCGTCTTTTAGACAAAAGTTCTTCAGAAACCGTTTGATAGAGGCTTTCTTCACCTTCCTTGATGCGCCACGACTCCAGGTTCGTGTTAAGGTTGAGAGCCAATCTCCAGTACATGGCCAAATCCTATGTGGGACAGTGGCAATCTGTCGATTATATCCCGAGTTCCAACTCAGGTTTTATTGATGGAGATCTTCAATGTGCCACTTGCTAACCCGCTTGTACACATTGAACGAGATCCTTGTGTTATTCTACAGTGGGGTGTGTATGACTTCTTCTCTTGCCCTGGCTGTTCCTTTGAGAACAGTCCCTCCTTTAATATATCCAGGTCTACCGACCTTTTTCTTGTCGTGTCCTCCACTTCGTATGGGCCCACTGGTGCTTTGAGGTTTGGAGAGAGGGCTAGTCCACTTTTTTCCTTGCCTTCTTCACGGCGCAGACCCTCTTCAGCCATGGATTCCTGCTTCGGCTTCTTCTCATCATTTCGTTTCAGGTCTAACCCTCTTGCTTACCATTGGATTTGAACAGGACTGTCTTCACCATCCTCGATAGAATTATCCAAGATACCTCGGCTGGAAGGTCAAGAATTTGGAGGGTCTCGTTGTTGAGCCGTTTGACATAACTCTTCAAGCTTTCATTGGGTCGTTGGTGGATTCTCCCCAATGCAAAGCTGCTTTTCTGTCTCTGCGATGCGCCCATGAAAATGCATGAAAGAGACGGCCCAATTCATTGATTATGGATGGAACCCTTGGGAACGGCTGAACACCTCTGAGCCAACCCCTCTGAGGGTGACTGAAAGTATTTTGCACCACCATGGCATCATACTGCTTGGGTGGTCAGCATTAGATGCTTGTTCATTTGACAGATGAATCATCTGCTCGGTGGTTTCCATCATAAGCACGATGGAAGGAAATTTTTATCTTCTGAGATTGAGTTGCCATCAAACGAGCAGAAAAGGGACTTTGTCCTGTTAGGAAAGTCCTGCACCTGTCCCTCCCGTCCTTTGGGACGGTAAACAATGCCCGTTGTTCTGGTTAGCACCGCTCGGTGTAACCCCCCACTTCGGTGGGAACGAAACCTCTGGCTTCCCTATCTAGATGACGCTCAGTATGATGACTTGGCAGAACATGAGTGGTTCCATGCTTCTGACGGAGAACGATGAGATGGTCTGCATAACGGGGTAAGATCCCGTATAGCGAATGTTCATCGTCATGGATGCTTGCTTAAGCGTCTCAGCCTTCTTCTGCATCGGAGGAAACCTTCTTGCATCTTGGCTCAGCCTGTCTCTCTTTCCTTTGAATAATTGGCCTGAAGCATCCATTGAAGTGGTTCACGCACAGGACGTCTTTCTTTGTTATGGAGGTGCTCGAACAGTCTTCTGGACTCATGACTATGGCTGGATCTTTCATCATCCCCATCATTGTGGTAAAGCGGATGGACCCTTCAGTGATTGAGCCTGGGCAATAGAAAGGGCTTAGGAGTGGTGCGATATCTCCTGCCTGACTCTTCGCCCCTTTCAAGGGGATAATCTGGTCTCCACATTCCTTTCCCTTTGCTCGGGGTAGGATGCTTAACCTTGGTGTTTGATGTTGGGAATCACAGGAGTACTGTATTCCACGGCCTGAGTGTAGCAGGGAGCTTCACTGCCACCCGCCGTGTTTTTCTTCACGGCTAGAGCCTTCAAGCGTGCATCTCTTCCTGAGGCTTGGCTGAGCCTTCATGTCTTTGTTGCTGTGGAGAACGCTCCAATACCTCCGGGCACCCCGGCTTATCTCCCTTGAGTTAATCACGGTACAATTATCTTCCATCCAAGTCCTGGAGGAGAGCTCTGTTCCCACATATTTGCCCAGGTCTTGCTCACCTTGGAAAGACTGAATGTCAGGGTGGTTCTCACCATTGGGAATTTGTTCTTTTTCTGGAAGATGAGGAGTGTTCCCCCATGTCTGGGTGATCACTCTGAAGCCATATCTATCGCCTCCCCACAAGACGGCGCCAAATGTTGTAACAAGTTTCCGCTCTGATCGCTACAAGATTTCCTCTGCTTCAGGGTTGAGAATGGGTGGAGGCTTCCTTCTACGCTACCTCAAAGAGCTGATCTTGGTCTTGGAACCTCGAGAATGGCTTGCACTTCACTTCCTCGAGACGCCTTAGCACCTGCAAGAAGGGAATAATCTTTTGATTAATCTCCCCTCCGATGCCTAAGTAAGTAACGGAGGGAAAGCTAATAAATGCTAAGCTATTAGAGAGAAGTTAGAGAGATAAGTCTATACTTGTTAAGTATGAGTATGCTCTCAAAGTATGTAAAAAGTTGTGTCGAAAATGATGCCTCTCAAGGGTATTTATAGGCTTTTGCCTTACCCCTTGGGGTCGGATGCGTGACACTTTCACCATCCCGTGCCTCGGTTTACTGTTTTGCTTGCTAAGCTGTTTCGTTTATGGTGATCGACCGGGTTTCCGTGAATATTTACGGCCATTACCTCTCGGCTTCTGACACGTGTCACGAGAATCAGTGTTGAGTCGGATTTTCCGGCCACACAAAACACGACACGTGGCTTTCAGTGCCACATCAAAGTCACAATCACAGGATCCTCCACTCTTTCAAGTTTATAGCCGTTAAACTGTTCCTCATTTATTCTTCGTCAGTTAATTGTTAATCAAGCTAAACACGTACTCCTTTAGATATTTTGCAAAACTGATTTCCACAACAAGAAAAAACAATTTTCTTTTACCATAAAACACTAAGATAAATTTTCAAAGATTAGACTTTAATCCTAAAGATATATAAGATATGGTTTTAAGAAATAAACTAACAGAAAATTATTCTTAATATTTATAAAGACTTTATTTTATTTCATAAAATATACAATTACCTAGGTTTTATTTTAAAACATTCTTTTTATAAAACACTGAATTAATATCATTAATAGCTAAAATCACAAACTTTATTATCTTTACTTTTTTTATCATATGAGCTATATTTCACACCTTAATGCCAAGTAGTACAATAAATCAAAATATAGAATCTAGACTTACTATACCAAAGATCTCCTCCTAATAAAGCATCTTCAATCCTCGAGTAATGGTTTAGCTAGGCAACTGCCAGGACTCGAGCTTCCTTTTATGTTTGAGCTTCTTCCTGAGCTCCTTTAATGCATTCAACAGCCCTGGAACTTCTTCCTTCTCAAGCATATCCTATTTTCTTTAAGACTCTTGAATTATAAAGTTGAAATCACAACACGAAACACACAATAGATAACACGCATGAGTTTGCTTTGTTGGTTTGTTGTGTCATTCATCAAACATAGGGGTCAACATAAACCAATGTGATCATTACATTGTAGGTGCTTGCAATGACAGATGCGACTTCCCTCTTGTTGGTTGTGTGTTCAATACCTTATCTGGGACAAGCACCGATGAAACTAACTGAATCTCGTATATCACTGCCAACCATTTGGTGGTAAAGAAAAAAGTCATTTCCAAAAGAGGCCTCTTTCTTCGAAAATTTAAAGAAATAGTGGATTATCCAAGCAAGATGTCGTTTGCAACCTCCTGAACCTCACGTCTCACCTCCTTATATGATATTTCTCTTGTTAATTAGAAAAGAAATACTGAAATTGGTCATAAACATACCATCCAATAATCACTCTAAAAAGAAGTTCCAGTAATTCAAATAGGAAGCAGGAAAATAAAAGAATAACCCTAGTTGTTTGATTCAATTCCCTTAGCTAAACAGAAGCTACTAAACAATGCTCACCTGACTACGACTCCCTGTCGATGTGTAAAGTTGATATAGTTCCTCCCAACACTTCGCTTTTTCATTCTCTGACGGAGTCCCGCTCATGTTTCTGATTTTGATAAGTTTCTTAGAATTATAAAGTTTGAAAAGTCTTTTGGAATAAGTAAGCCAATTCCAATTACCTTACCCTAAAGAGTCAGTGAATTGGAATTACCTTGATTAGGTGCAAAAAGGTTCGAATAGCGACGTATAGTATATGCTTAAGGGAAGAATCGAGGCAAYGTTAGTTGTTCATCGGCCAAGTCCGAAAGAAATAGAAAGAAATGGCTTAGCCAATGATGGATTGACCAAAGATCTAAACCTTGGTCAGGCATCCTCGTCGGTCTAATGAGAAAGATTCCGACTTTGATCCCTGGGAAAACATTTCTATTCAGGCAACTGCACTCAAAATCCTCCTTAGCTGCATAATATCTTTCTTCTATATTGGAGTACTCTTGTTTATTAAGTGCTTTCAGTTTGGGCTTCAGCAGCTTTAGCTTCTTCACCACCTTGTACATAGGAGTACCTTAAATAGGATGATCCYAAATGTCCTTGATAATGTGAAGGAACCGAGGGCGCGATGTGAGAGGAGCAAAGTTTCGTAGCCAAGTAAAAGACGTGCCAACTTTTGCTACTCTTTCTTAAGAGCTGGTTCTGCTTTCACTATATTATTTGCGTTCTTTTTCACATATCCCTTTCTTGTGGACTTCTTCACTTAGGAGCCGTGCGAGATGAAAGTCTCATGCACGGTTTTGAATCAGAGAAAGAAGTGAGAAATCCACTTTTTGATTCTGACTTTCCCACTCCAGTCATTGCTTTTCCTTCTGTTACTTCGAAAGTAGCTCTTCTTTCCTTCGCAAGCAGTAGCTTGGAACACTATTAGGCCATTGTTTGGTTGGGCCCTCAACTTAAAACAAATGGGTCTTGTTTTGATCCTAGTTTCCCTTTTTTTCCACCGCATCGGTACCTGTGATCTGACCTCTTTCCTTACTGGAAGAAGTCTATGACTCGAATCCGCTTTCCCACCCATTGTAATGGAATGCCTACCGCTCAACTCCATTTCATGCTAAAGGAAAGAAAGATGATAGAAAAGGTTAAATATTAGCGAATTGCCTCTGACTACTCTGTAAATATACATTTCTAATCAATAGGTAAGATATCCACGAGCAGTTAACAATTTCAAACATCCGAATAGTCTCTTTTTCCTCGTCCTATCGAAGAAGTCTYCAATTCCTTTCTTATCTTAGGAGTTAAGCGATGAGTTGGGTAAGGATTAATGATCCTACTGTTTTGGTGTTGGTGGAGATGCACATAAGTGGAGAGCAAGCCCAACGAATATGTGATCGCATTGGCTACACAGGCCAAACCTGCGCTGAAGCACAGGGGCAGGGGTATTTGGTTTTTTTGGAGGACAGAGTTGGTGACGGTTTCGACTTWTGGCTCTAGTTCACAACACTTGACAGTCGAAATTCAAAAAGTAGATGAAGCTCCTTGGCTCTTTTCAACAATCTATGCTTTCTTTTGAAGTAATTTCTTTGTAATAAATTAATTTTTATGCATACCATAACAAACAATACCAAATTGTTGCATTTAATTTGGTACTAAGTGTTTCCGATCAAGGAAACCCTATTCTTAGAAAGAGGAATATCAAGCAACGTTGTTTGAAAATTCGCTCAATCTTTATTGTGATCACATCTTTATTATGGGCATTGGGATGAAAGACCTAAATTTTTATAGAATTCTAAACAAAGGGAAAAAAGTTTAAAGAAACAATTTTAATCAACAACGATGAAATCTATTCTAATTTTCCTAATTTATGGGACCCTATAGTTATTATTAGATGACTAAAATTTGATGTGATGTCATCATAGTGATTGGCTAAAGCACGTGGTAGAATTTTTGGGAGAAATGAGACGGGTATGAAATATACGTCATTTTAAAGTAATGTAAAATAACAAAGATTATAGTCACGAAAATAAGACTTTCAGGAAAAAAGTTTGAAAATTGTTGAAAGAGTGTTTCAATGGTCTTATGATGAAGCCACACAAAGTTGAACAAAAAATGCATTGTCAGTAGTGGTTTTCGCGCGGCCGATCAATTGTCGCCTAGTAAATCGAAAAAGTTACGTTGTGGCAAGATTGGACGCTTAGATTTGCATTTTGGACAGGATTGATGCAGGCCAATAATTTAATACCCTTAACTCATGGGAGCATATTCTAGAGAAAACTAAAGAGGTCGCCAAAAATGCAGATTCCAAGAGCAAAAAACCCGTCGGACGTAACTATCATGAAATAAAAGTCGACTTTGACCAATTTTTTCATTCAAAGAAATCGAAAAGTTGGATAGGTTGTCAAAACCATATAATATAAATAATGCAAGAAATTTGGGGCAAAATTTCATACGGGATATCCATGAGGTTCGAGGGATCCGAACGACTAAACTGAACAAAAGTCGAAATCGCGTAGGAGCCAATAGCCACTCAAACCTTTGGGGCTGACAGTTGGCGGTTTCAATCCATCATGACCCTAAGGTTGAGACATTTCTTGTCAAAAACAAAACGGTCGAAAATCGAAGGTGTATCAGTCAATGTTTTCGGCCATCTAGGTCCTATCGAGCAATGATCTCTAACTTTTTGGGGCCATAGGTCATGTTGAAGGCCGTGTAAATTCCGTGACGTGTCAAAATATAGTTATTGAAGTTAATTTCAAGCAAAGTACCATCTCTCTACAACAGACCAAGCTTCATTTACGGTTTAGCTGAAAAACAATCTGAATTCAATCAAACGAAGCTGAATTTTGAACTGATTGAATTGTGGAACTGTACTAAACTTAAAATTTAACTTTGGATTAATTATTAATTTTGGATTAAAATATAAATATTTAATTATATTATATCGAGACTTAAATTTAACTAATTTAATTATATACTTTGACTTAATAGTTAACTATTTAACTTAAGATTAAATTAAATTAGAGTTTGCTATTTAAATATAATATTGAATAATAATATAAATTGAAATTGGAATTAATGAATTAAACTGAAATGTATGAACAAAGATTTAATAATTTTTTTATTAATTAAAGAAAATGCCATAAACTATTCCAGATTGTTTTTATTGACAAAAAACTAAAAATTATTTCCCTTAAACTTGCAAATCCCAA